>JAVXUO010000157.1:0-159262 GCA_033065855.1 Escallonia rubra | reverse complement strand
TTGTGTTGTTGGAAATGAGATCATGTTAACACGAAACATATTTGTCGACCATGACACGAGCAAATGTTTTCATGAAAATTGTATGAGGCTGTAGGTCTGAAAATTGATGACTGGAACGCTTTCACGATCCCGTTTTTCTGTAGCCTTGATGATGCGTCAAAAAATGAATTCCAAGTAGATTGGACTTGAGCTTGAACTGTCCTTATGATGATCATCGGATTGGAGGCTTCTCCTTTGAAGATAACAGCATTACGATGCAGCCAGATCTGCCATATTGTAATAAATATGGTGGTTGCCATTTTGGATTGAGATATTTTAGGAGCATTTCCTTTATTGATCCAGGCTATGAGCCACTCCATGAAACTTGGAATATTTGGTTGCCTTTGAGTTTGAATTGCCAATCCGAACCATACCGCACGCGCGCCAGAGCATTTGAAGAAAACATGATTGATTGTTTCCACATGTGAATTGCAAAGGTTGCAACCGTTGGTATTGCTAATTCCAAATTTCGCTAATCTATCAAGAGTTGGTAATCTTCTCAAGAGTACCTACCAAAGAAATAGTTGATTCTTGTGTGCCAATTTTAGTTTCCACAATTTGCTCCAGGTTTTGGATGGAATGGTGTTGCCCGGATTAAAATCTGATATCTTCTCTTCTAGCTTCAGAGCTGCTTTATTGTACAAAGCTTGATATTCGGATGCTATTGAATAGAAGCCCGATGGTGTTTGATTCCAAATGATCTTATCAGGAAAATTACCTTCACCGATGTGGATACTCCGAATGCTTGAACATATATTTTCTGGAAGAATAGATCTCAACTTTTGCATGTTCCACTGATTGTCTTGGATATAAGCTTCTAGTTTTTGGCTATATAGCTCCCTAAATCGTGCTTCTCGAAGGACCGAGGGTTCAATATCTTTGATCCAGGAGTCTTCCCATATTTTAATTGTTTGCCCATTGCCGACTTGCCATCTAAGATCTTGGAGTAAACAATCCCTTCCACTTCAATTTTGAACTAGTTCATTGAATGTTGTCCGAATTCACAAAAAAAATAAATTGACATTTGCAAAAGTCATTATAAACCATGTTGTACTTGGCTAATTCAAATTTAGAGCGAGAATATCACTCTCTTTCATACTGACGCAGGATAAATACTGATCTTACACCCCTCCTGCTTTATGTAATTCGGCTGTTGTAATCTGTAAATACAAACTTTCCAGAGATGTATGTCTTGGAACTTGGAAGGCATCCTTTCTTGTCTAAATTCAATAGTTTTACAAGTTTCTAAGCCCACAACCAAAATGAAGCAGTAGTTTGGCAAGAACATCTAGTTATGATAAGTTATATCACTTTCAGAACGGCCCTCCACCACGAAAAAAAACGAGCAAATTATCATAATCCCATTCCAGTTTACAAGTCTTTTGCTTCCGGTGGCTAGAAGAACTTTACATTACACGGGGCCAACGGGCTAAAGCCGCAGGGGCTGCACGGAAATATTTGGTGACATGGGAAGAGCCAAGCCTTGCAAGGAAGACGGCACTTACCTTTTCCTACTTGCGATGCCTCAGCATGACTCAGAGCCCAATGTCATGTCTGTAACGATATCATCATGGTTGTTGTACTTGCATTACTTACCAAGCATTAGATGATGCAAAAAAACTCCGGTCACAAAACCTTCTTGGCTGAAAATATATACACTGGGGAAGAAGATGAGGTGCAGGCAAGAGAACAAGGGGGAAAAAAGGGAACACCAGATCATATCACAAGATATAGCTTCATCTAAGCTACTGGTGTTATAAAAGCGTCACTGGGTAAGTCTTTGCATCTCATTTTGGTCATTTAATGTTTCCATTAGAAGCGGGGGTGCATACTGTGCTGTTCCATGGTGCTCTTCTGAATCCTGGCAGAATGAGAGGATGATGGTATCGATTGACATTTCCACCACTGCAAAGAAAAGGGTAGCAACAACGTAGCCCAAAACCCAGGATACCTGTGGAACATAAGTACTATCCATTATGAGTTGTGATTCTCAATAGGATGGTAGAAGACTAAAATTTGCACAAATACCTGCAGCACAAATCTATCAATCTACTTCATTTTCTTTTTCTTTTGATAGATTTCTTGGGGTAGCAGCATATTTCAAATGATGATGAAAGTAAATCATCTCATCTGTGTCGGATATCAATTTCAGATCACAGCATTCGATGCGTATTCCTGAATAATCTCAATTTTTAATTTTTCAACCATTTCATTTTACCAAGTTCATCTTTAGCCAGATTAGTCAACATTTATGTATCTAAATGCAACATGATGTCTTACTTGGCTGTGTCTATTCAGCATCAAGCATTACTTGAGACAAATAAAGTCTTTGATATTGAATCTAGACTTCCTTCTAGAGCTATGAACCAAGACCAACTACAAACACGAAGTTCCTTTTCAAAGATTGCTTTTATAGAAGGTATAGAGGTCCCACATAGTTCTCTTAACTAAATCGGAGAGTGAGTTCGATGCTCCCCCAACCTCTTCTTCCTCTCTTTCACTGCATGCCTACCACACGTTTTGTTGTTTTCTTACCAACTCATCATCTGGTTAAACATTCTTATTTTCCCTAAACTAGTTTGAGGGAACTCTATTGTTAAGGTATTACAATCAAGTTAAAAGCAGAAAAGGACATACCAGCACAGGAAATAGAGGCGAGGAGATCTTGTTGTGGGCAGATTTATATTTGTGAGTATCTAACATGAGGAAAGCAAAAAGTGCACTTGAAAGGCTGACGCATAGCTTCCCAAGAAAGAGAATAACATCTCCAATGACATTCACCTTCCCTATCCGAAGGATGTTACTCATTATCAATTCTGTAGCTATCTCAGATGCTCTGAAGAAGCCTTTACCCGTCATAGCAATCTGCAAGAGTCAGAACACTATGTTAGCTATATAGTTAGATAGATGAGAGGGAGAGAAGACAGAGGAAATGTATTATGCAGAACTACGAAAATGACACATTCTGCAGAACAGTGATATGGTAGTGAGCATACAAATTCTTCCCTATCTCCTGCACTCTAAACGTACCAGTATATAGGCATTCCGGTTCACAGATTTGATGGTCCACTCTGTACACCTCAGGCAACACCGAGAAGAATGAAATGCCACCCTCCCGAACCAGCTATCAGGTATACTATTAGAAACTTTCAATCTTCGACGAGCTGCCTCAAGAATAAATCGGATGGACTCAACAAACGATACAATCAGAGAACCAAGAGCCACGGACCCAATGCTATAACGCATGAGCCGTTTCATCGAGGAGAAAACTGGAAGAAAGGGAATCTCTGGCTGCAGTCACAGAAAAATGAAGGAAGATTAATTAGTGAATAGGATGCAAGTTCACTCCAACAAGTAGCATGATATGAAGTTCCTTAATGCCACAGAATAGAAGTCAACTGACGTTTATATATGATGGTAAACCTTTAGTTACCGTCAAGATTTAAGCGTGTTGAATCCTTTGACATCAATAATAATAAAAAACCCAGACCAAGCGAGGGATTAAGACAGCATTGTGACAGTTCCACACCAATGCAATTTCCTCAGCTTGGTTTCTGGACAGCATTCAGGTGTGAGCTCCCATCAGGCTGGGTGATTAGATGAAATAGGCTTACCACAAGCTGGTGTTGAGTCAAATTCGCAAGAATGCAAATGCTGAAGATAGCTAAGGTTTTTTTTTAAAGATGTAATTGTGTGTCTCATGGTGGAAAACTTCCTTTAAACTTTACTGAAAAGTAAAGGGAAAATTTTACAGTGTACTTAAAAAACAAGACCTTTCTGGCACTCTATTCTCCTTCATTCTTGGATCACCTAGATAATCATCAGATCGTCCATACAGCTAATTAAGCTGTTTCATTTAAAAGGCAGCAGTGCCTCGATCCACAAAAAAGCAAGAAATACATCGAACATTCAGGCTCTTGATCATCAGTTTTAACTTCACATAAGCTAGTCCCATAAAGGTTGGTTGTCTTGGTTAGCTGTCCTAGTGTACATAAAGATGCATAATGTATTCCAAGAAAGAGGGAATAAAGAACTACGAAAAAGATTTTATGTGTGAATTATTAGCCGCTAGAATATCCATGCCCATAGTGGATCATAGCTAGGATTTTAAGACACACCACAAGCATGTCTTAATGCGATGCTAATCTTCCATTTTGCATATCATGTATGCAGTTCATAATGCAGAAATAGTGCAAACATGAAAAATGATATATACTGTTCATAGTGTAGAGATAGCACCAAAAGAGATTTTTAAAAGGGTTTCCAATTTCCTCAAAATGTAGAATGAAGAACCCGTAAACACAAGCTACCAAACCCAAGAAGAAAGCCAGATGCTAAAAATACAGACAAAAAGAACAAAATAATGGTAGTCCTGATATGACTCGTGTATTAGGTATTATAGCATTCCACCTTCTACGAAAATGGATGTTTTAGTAAGATGTCCTATTGTATATTTGAATCATTTTACGTGCGATAAATTAACAGATTGAGTCAAGGACTGATTTAAGTTAATCAGGGAAAATTTTCCCTGTAATTGCCTGACGCTGCTTGGTTAATCTAACAACTAAGACGTTACATGGGAGAAAGAAATTGAAGAAATCTTATTAACAAAGTTCGCATAAAGTCACAGGTTTGGTGCTTAAAGATGCTGCAGGCATCCTCATGCTTACAGCTTTAGCAATTTCTTATTGCACCATATGGCCCTAAGTTAAGATAGCCATATATCTAGAAAGCATTTCAATTTTCTGGTTAGTAAAGATAGTTTGTTGTTGGGATTATGCCTACTCTTTATAAACTGTCAATGATTCATTGCAGCCCACCTCATTGTAACTAACCCTATCTTCCCACATCAACCTCATCATAGGTTCTAGATGGGTTTGATGGATGAATTAGGAGATAGTCCCATTTAGAACTGATGACAATGGACGAAAGTATGTGGCTTAGTAGCTCACCGATGATTCACCTCGAGCCCAGTAATACGAAGCAACAGAACCTGCAATTACTGTTGAAGAGAATCCGATAACGAACTGTGTAGCCCAATAGCATCCAAGCAGGTGGAAAAGGATTGCAGCTGCAATATGAGAAGTGTAGTGAATCCTGTAACCGCAGCAACTATCACAGCTCAACCGTTTCGATTTGAGCTCATACGCACAGCAGTTGGCAGAGCAGTCATTTTGGCGGACCTGACCAGAACTAAAAAGATAGAGAGCTGCTGACAACCAGAACATGTAAAAAATTGCAAGTATACTGTAGGGCATGACTGGAAAGATGATAAGAGCCTGAACTTCTCCAATGACCTTGGCAGCAACCTGCAATTCAAATTGTGAACAAATACAAGGCAAAAATAATCACAAACCAGATGGCCGATGAGTTAATTCAATGGCTGCTTGCATTCAACATATTTCGCTCTTTGATGTTCCAAAAGCTTAAGCTATTATAGAATGAGCCTGCAATTTATCTAAAGCTGCAACACCTTACTTACGTACAACTGCTATGGTATGTGGAGAAGAAAACAAACCAACAAACAGGGCATACTAACTTAATGAGAGATCAAACTCTGCCTGTCAACGGTTTGACAGCTAAAGATCATTTTACAATCTCCCAATAGATGTAAGATGTCAATTGACAAAGAAAAGGTTTTAGCTTTATTCCACTCATTGATGATTGATGAGAACCATCGGGACATCCATTTCAGCCATCTTCAGTAAGTTACAACTCTACTGCCCCCCTCCCCTATTTTCTCCGTTTGTAGCGCATGCAATACTTGCATTCTTATATGCTCTCTTCACAAGTGCCTATATGCACATATCTATTTCTGTTAAAAGGCATGTTAATGGTTGTGAACTTGGCTAAAGATCTTTTTCACCTTATACTACAAGATAAGTTGTTCAAGAAATAGAGAGATTGACTATAGTCCCATTTCGAACTGTATAAACTAAAGCACTGAAAACCTAATTTCCGATATATTGACAAGCTTTTAGAAGAGGCATCTGTAGATATGGGGTTAGTCTTTACTCATTGTCATAATGCTCGGAAGCTATTGAACATCGTACTTGCCTTGAGGACAGACGTTGCCATAAGGATGCGCCGGACAATGGCTATTGATGATAGGATGGCAACAATCATCACAACAGTCATGAGAACGGCGGCAGCCCGAATATGATTTAGCTCCTAAAATACGCAAACTTATTAGCACTGTACAAGAATCTATCAAAAGCTTTAAATATTAAAGGGGATAATGTCAGGACCTACCCTTGCAGAGACGTGATAATATGGATCATGCGCGCCAATGATGGGGGATATGGCACTATTTCCAATCCATCCGGCTGAAGACGGGTAAGAAAATAAACTCATCATTACACATTAAGTACCAGAATAAGTAGACAACTTTTACTACCTAGTGACTTAGCAATGAAATCATAGCTACATACAGGTAAGCCATAGCATCCTAATTAACGCAGACTATTGTGCCCCTATCCTTACATATTTAAGCACATACAAGATTGAAGGAAATGCATCACTTTTCACTCATATGTATTGCCCCACTAAACAAGAAATAGCAATCCTAAAGACATGATCTGACAGCAGGGCTTAGGATAGATAACCGTAACAAGGTAACTGATTCACCATCCATTAGAGGTCACCAAGGAGTACGTGTACATGTCAAGATACAAAAGGAAAACTGAGTTGCATGCCATCAGAAAGAAAAATTTGAGAACAAAAACAACCAAACATGTATTGAGACATGACTTTACACAAGCAATGTTGTTCCATAAAGCATGAAGCTTTTGCTTCAGCATGCCAATTGAATTTTATTTTCCTGGGTTAGTTCAAGTCTTGTATCATGATCCAGGAGGCAAATTTCTTTGGCGAACAACTCGAGTTATACCCACAAGGACTCGGATCTATATGCTGGGCCCGGGCCAGCTACAAGTCAATTCAAAACAGCAGCAAAATAACATAGGAGGATTATGTCCTGACCTTCCGAGTAATAGAACATTGTCACCGAGATTATGAGAACATTGAAGAGGAAGACTGTTATCCATGGCATTCCAGTAACAAAATGCCGAATCAGCAAAAGCCATATCACTGACAGAAATAAGGGCACAATGCCTCCACAAACAATTAATACAGGCCATGCTTTTCCAACATCAGCAACATATCTCTGTGAACAACACAAACGGTTTTTCAACTCCAGACCATAGAGCAGTATAAAATCTCAAGAAAATGATATTTTCGATATATTCCATCGACTTATACACCAAGAGTACAACTCTTAATAGCACGAGCAGTAATATTTAGTGCGATGGTGAAAAAATGGTTCTATTTGAGAAGCATGTAGCCACTAACTGGACAATGATGTCCCTTCAATAAATCTGACTACAGGCATGGACATCTATAGAACCACATTCATAAGCTAAGAGTCAGAGACTTCAACATTAGCGCTTAATAACTTTGGAACACCAAGTGGGGATTCTGGTCATGGACTTCTGAACCTGACAGTACCTAAACCACCCACTCCACAAGACTAGGTTCACGAATCTGCATGTAAAATTCCTTGCGGTTCACCTTAACATTTTCTTTTATCGTTCTGCAATGTGAGCCCCATACGGAGCGGCGGCTATGAATATGATGAGAAGGAGAGGGCCAACCTCTTTCTTTTCTTTTCCCTTGTCGAAGAAAGGGAAGAAGCACATAAGCATTATTGCTCCCAAGAGATCCAGAAAAGAAAGAGGGATCTGGTAATTAGACGGACAGAAGCAACTCGTTGAATCATATGAGAAAAAGGTACAATGTAAAAGCTTAGAAATCGATATATCTTTAACAATTCCATAACCATGCCCTCGGTTGGTTAGGATGACGTGTTATTTAGTGTTATACTCTCATTAAAAATAGATGCAGAAAGAAAGGTACTCGACCTTTAAAACTGATGACCTTGAGTTAATAGACCTATGGATTGATTTATCCATGATAATGTTCTCAACAATGCTCACTCCACCCATCTGCTGCCAATGCCGTAAAGACATATTTGAAGCACGAGCAATTAACTGGCAGCTCCAATAAACTGAAATTAAGCAGAAAACATCCAGTGGAGATTAAACCCGTGAGAAACTTGCAACTCACCAAAATTACAGAAAGGAACAGCCATCAACCAAAAAGACACGTGGGAAGAACAAAAGCCAAGTATCTACAGCTTCTATACCACCCAAGGACACTATGACGCATAAACTTTGTAACTTACCATTTACACTTGGAAATATAACAGGGTAGCAAGGACCTTGAAGCTGAAGAGAAGTGTTTCTCAACTCAGGAGTAAGATCCGCGAAGTAATCATAATTCCTATCAATCCAGTCATCTAGTGAAAGACGAATATCCCCCTCCGGATAATCACAGACCCAATCTAGAGAATCTTCTGATGGAATGGGGCAATCCATCAAGCAGATACTTCGTGCATTACTAAGCTTGAACTTGCTGTTCTTCACAGCACTCTGGTAAACTTGGTTAGGATTTAACCAGTATCTAAGTTCCAATTCACGAAGGTCACGATCCGCATGTTTGTCGCCACACACATTCCCTTTATAATCCAGCCCATAGGTTAGCCTGCCAAGCCACAAAAATACTCATCACAATGATGAAACCAAGGGAACAAATGAGGTGTTTACATCTAAAATGAATCAACATTTGGTCAAATACAACCAGGAGTGCTGAGCAAAAGAATACTGCAAGCTTTTACTGATGAGGTTTGCAACCGTGCGCAGACTGAATCAATTGTTCAGTACACTGAAATATGAGTAGAAATGAAATTTCTGCTGGTGGATATAATGCCACGGTATGCAACAAAACCATGTTAATTTTCATGTCTCAAATTCTGTCCTGCTTTGTTCACCCTAAAACTTAAGCAACAAACATAACTAGAAGTTTGCTAAAAACTGTCGAGCATAATTCTGTGACTAACAAGTGAAAATCTGCACACCCTCCCTAATGCAGGATCATTGTTCCTGCTCAACAGGTTGACCCATGGAGGGCCCCACTGAGGTGGAGTGGCCCATGGTGGACCTCTTAGTGGGGTTGCCGATGAACTGGGACTCAATGCGGTGGGACGGCCCCAGGCATTAAACCCACTTAGAGGGAGCTTTGACTGGAACCCTATATTTGAGTTAGTTAACAAAGTCCACACCAAGAGTCAAAAAGATTTATCAGCTTCTCATTGTCATTGAACGATCGCCACTTCTATTGCTGCAAGTCAGTCTAAAACCATAGCACTTCATCGTATTACAGTAACTTTTCTTCACTCAGTACCATAGTATAATTGTTGCGATAACCTACCTACAATCTGATCCCTCCCAATATAACAATAAATGGGAAGATACAATATAGGGCTAGCTAAGCCCATGAGGCTACTGTAGGGAGGTGCACGTAGTTTTCCCTATGGTAGAAGTTGCTTCAGGGTTTTATATCCTTGACCTCCAGGGTACAATGAGCAACCTTATGCTGTGTCAAAGATCGCAACAACAAATATAGGGTTTTGTATAGTTTTCAAATATTAATGCAGTGTGGCCAAAATCAGTCAGTAATGTGATGGCTTTTTTATTTAACGTTGTATATCAGCTGAGGCTATCGAAGGACTCCTTTGCTAGATGCCTAAATCTAAATCAGTCTCAAACTAATCATGGAATGAGACACTCATGTTGGGGTAACATTCTAAACTACTTGCTCACAGCTGTTATGGAACTGAAAAGAACCGTTGAATCTATAAACCGACTTTTTTCATAAACATAAATAATACGATCATGTGAGCAAATAGATAGCTACAGAAGATACTTTCTCTTAAGGTCCCATAAGAGATGCCCACACATCTCTCGAGAAAAGATGGGAAAGATGCTCCAGGAGTTTGCTTAAACCTCATCCATGAGGTAAATATGTTAAAGGCACGAAATCCAGACGAACATCCAACAGTTTAGACACTCCAAAAGCCTTTAAAATGTAGCCAGGATGGCCAGGCTCACTTTACACCCTCTTCTAGGCTCCTTGTAACATGTCCCCTAGCAAATGTAACACCAAACCACTTGGTGCTTGTGCAATTTGATGAAATATTGGACTGAGAATCCATGGCCGTCATAGACAAGGATTTGATAGCATATCCACACAAAAACATTGTCAAAACCTCCCAAAGACAACCTATGTCAGCAGAACAAGTTGGAGAATAAGGGAAGGGGAAAAGAACAATATTGTGCCAAGTAAGCTTCAGTTTGCAAAACAAGAACATTAAGAATTCTTCATGTCCAGTCACCACTACAGATGCCACCTAAACGTCCGTCCGGGAACACAGAGTTTTACATCAACCAAAAAAATTTCAGAATTATATAATAGTTTGTAGGGATCCTCCCATGTCCGCCGCTCTTTTAACACCAAAAACTTACATTAACATCATAGGAAACCAAAGTAAAACAGACATTTATGGCAAAACCAGAAACGCGGCAAGCCAACTTATTGCAAATTTTTTTTTTTTTTGGATGAAAGTCAATTGTATTACCAGCCAAAAACTTTACATCTGAGAGCTATATCATCACACACTTATCATATTTACAATCACCAGCCATTTACAAGTAATGCCTAAAATCTAAGATATAAGTATTCCTTCATGAATTTCCCAAGTACTGCAGAGCTTTCCATTGATACTATGCCCTTTGATTTGCTTCCAACTTCTGGTGGACCATTGTATCCATTTATTAATCAACATAACCACCTCCTCTTTTGATTTCTGCTGCTGCTAAAAAATTATCTTATCTCTTTCATACCAGATCATATAGACTGTAATTGCTAATCCCAGTTTCCTGAGCTTTGCTAAGAAGCTTTTGCCTCTGAACTGTTTGGATGCGTAGGATAGAAACTGCTTCCAAGAACTCATCGCAATTTTGCTAACTGCTAACCAATTTTTGGAAATTTGTTAATTTCCAGACGAACGACATAGGAGATGCTAACGACCTAGTTTCCCTGCAAGCGAGTGAGCACTTACATCCCGATTAACGTTGTCTAATAGCAGCATAGGGACTAGATTCTGAAGTCTTAACGTCAATCAACTGTACAACCCTCCCACAGAAAGATCACTTACATATGAGCAGAAGACCAATTTTACTACATACAGGTACTTAGACCCCACTATTACTTAGAAAAGCAAAAAGGACCCAGTTCAAACAAAGATTTACCAAAGCGATCAAAGATGCATCTAAGACAAGGGGCAGTCATATAGGGCAAGAATCAGCAGATGGTCAAGTTTTGCGCTTTACCTCAATGGGTTCCCTTGGTTGAGTCCAAAGCTCGAATTGACAATCATTGCCACCCAGAAGGCTATGAAGATGACTAGAAACACAAGGTCCCTGCATTTCCTGTTGTGCTTTATGAGTCCACCCGTTTGAGCATTCCCATCACTTGATGGGTACTTCCCTATCACTGCCCCCAAAGGCCCTCTCATCTCTCCCCCTGTATCTGTAAAGGAAATGAGGGTTTAGTGTGTGTGTGTGTGAGTGTGCGGAGAACTGAAGCTAAAGCAATGTGAAAGGGACCAAAGCAAAACCAAGGGGTATGGGAATGTTGCTGCAGATTTGTTTAATTTTGCAGTTAAATTGATTAAGCTGCCAAAGCTACTTTTGGTTTTAAGACAAAGATTTTATTGGGTGTTGAAGCCTTGAAGGGAATCTAGCTCAGGTAGCTTGGGCTTGAGCACCCATTGGCTCGGCTACGCTTGGATGCTCTGTACTTTCCAGTAAAGTAAAGTGCACTTCAAGTCTTCAACTGGACCAAGTCATTAGATAGATAAAGTTGTTTTCTGGCTCTAAATATTTACCACTATAATTTATCGTTGAAATATTTGAAATTTTCATTTAATTCACGTTTTAACAAGATAGTATACTTTGGAGCAGCATTTTAAGATGTCCAAATACGCCCCTAAGTTGAATTTTAAGAGCAAATTAAAACCTTCTTTCAAAAAAATTGTTGCAGTAATACCGCATTCAAATATTTTTCCCATTTTCCTTCTTTAATAACTTTTACTACTTTCAACTTTTAAGTTTAGATCGTAACGTTGTTAAGGAATCACGTATTCAGAATGAGATATTGATAGTATTAGTTTATCGAACCCACTTGACACATAATTTTCTTTCTTTTTTTCTACAGTTTTGAAAATCAATTTTTAAAATAGGGCTATTTTTGAAAACTTTCATTTTGGAGTTTTGAGTTTTATTTTTTATTTTAAGACCACCACCTCCCGCCACCACAGCCCCCGCTGGCCACCATCACCGCCACCGTAAATCAAAAAATTCAAAATAAAAACTGGGTAATCAAACACTCATTTGTTTTTGTGAATAAATAAAATAAAAAGTAACCTGATTTTGATTTTGATTTTTTGAAAACAAAAAATCAAAAGTAAAAGTGATTTCAAACGCTACTTAAGTTTGCCTATTTGGTGCACTTTCTATACATGCAAGAGATAACGGCCGGAAACGTCTATTTTTACGTTCTCATATGTATATTTCCGCTCTATATATTATCGCAGAAAGATCAATGGTTTTTTCGCTAATGCATTTTTGAAAAACAAATGAAAGTGTAAAAAAAAATATAAACATAGGCAACCATCTTTTACAATATTCAACTAAGAAGGAAAAAATTGTGTGCATAACATGAAGTGCAATCAAGTTTCAAAAAACAAAAGCTGAATTTCGAGCCAGCCATTTGAACCAATAATATGAGCCAAAATGACCCCTATCAAAATCAGTCCAAGTTTTCGATCAATTGTCAATGCTTTCCGCCGCATGATAATATAGTATAGAATGCTCGATATGAAAATGACACTAGTGCAAGTGTTAACTATTAAATGTTTGGTCTCCTGAAGGGGGCACCCTTTGTCCAGAGTATCCCCTCTTGGTTTGGTCCAATTTTTCAAATATGGTTCTACCTGTTCCCCATTTTAATGAGCCGAACAAGTCCTTTTGAAAGTTCCTCTCTTATGATATTTGTATAATAATAAATAATTGAACATAAATGGGATGTAATTAGTAGTTTAAAATAAATCTTAGTCAACAAAGTTCGAACAATAATTGACTTGTTAGTCCAAGGATTACCATTGTTCCTTTCACTACAAATTTGTAGTAATTCATGCTTCTAGTGGACCGATCAGACCAATTTTAAGCATTCTAACCTGCATGTCATATCAATCGCCGCAATTTCTCGTTGTCCCATGACATGAATGAGATTTCATGTAGTTTCATCGGCATTAAGCCGCGCTCACCAGTGATAAGCATTGCTATCATAAAAAACTAACCGATTGGGTACTTAAGGCAATGTTTGATAATGTTAATTATTCTTATTATTTTCAAAATTTATATCAAATATCGCAATCTCTACTTTTTATTTCTTAATGTTCTCGATAGAGCTTAGTAATGAATGACCTGCGAACTTATTCTCTAGCCAATGTAATCCCATCCCCCCCCCCCCCCCCCCCCCGGGGCGCGTGTTATACATGAAGTGAAATTTAGCCCCTTCTACGAAAAAAAAGTTTTAATGAATCTCTACTGTTTATACCTTTATGCCCTTGCTAGAAATTTGAATCACACTTACCCATAAACTCTTATATACACAATGGGTCATACCAAACCCCCCGTTAACAACTTAGCTGGAATATATGTCCTAAGCTTTCGAAAGCTAGCTTCATTATCATTTGTAATGACGATGTCTACCCGAGTAACGCATGATCTTATGAAATCTTACTTTCACTTTTTAAGTGTGAAATTATCTATGTGGTTTTAATGCATTTTCTCCCCTCTATATTATACACTAAATGCAATTTAAGCCATTTACTGAAAAGGTACTAAACCTCCTTCCAATAATGAAAATTGCACAAGTTGCATTTAAATTTCAAAGGCGTGATGTCTTTGCTTTTATATATATATATATATACAATTTCGCCCTTCTTCCTTCTCATCTCTCCCTTTCTTTTTTCCAACATTAAATCCACAGCGGACTATTAGAGTAGATTAATGTGTTTTAGGTTTTGGATAACTATGACGTTAGATAAGTTGTGATTAGTTATTATTAGGTGTTACTGTTAGGTTGAGATGGCGACCAATGAGCAATTCTCCTTTGTTTAGCATCTTCACAAATAAATTTGTATGTCAATTTTTTATTTTTTCAACTGTAAAAATCATCATTTCATATAATGGAAAAAAAATTATAATCAACATTCGCCCCAAGAGGATCAAAGGAAACAACTCATGGAGGGTAATCACAGCATGCTAACAACTCATGAAGGATAATCAATCACAACATGTCGATTTATTTCCGATACCAAATTATCATACCTAATTTTCTTTTGGTAAGAAATGACGTCGAATTCAGATCACTAGTGAGCAACCCCGCCACAATAACTTCCTGACTACCAAAATGGAATAAGCATCATAAGGAGATTAACAAACTCGGTAAAAGAGAGAAGAACAACTCTCCTGTCGAGAGAGACATAAACATCATGAAGCCAACAACAACCCCCAAATTATCTCTGGCAGACGGCTGCGGGTTCAGGCGGCGAAGTGGGTGAGGCGACGGTGGGGGGTGCAAATCATCACCACCGGATCAGAAGCTTTTGAGTATCCCTCCTCCAGATCTACCCATATCTACCAAATCCAAGCCAAACTCCTTATGGGCCGCCGACAACACCTACAGAACTCGCAAACTAGTGAAGAAAAAAAATCAAAGAGAAAGCAATTTCAGTTGAGGGCCTCCCCTTCCATCGCATAGCCATGGAGGCTGAAGAGGAGGAAGGACGGCTAGAGAGAATGCCAGACATTCCATGCACAACGCACTTAACGCACTAGTGTTTAATCAATCAATCAATGAAATAATGTTCTCTGTATCTTACACGGACAATCACAGCTAGTTAGCCACCAACAATCACCACTAACACCATCAAATGACCACCGTAGTATACAACCACCACCACTAACACCTATCACATGGCCACCATAGTACACTGTACACAACCCTGCTCTAGCCAACACCAGTGCGATGCTCTTGCACCCCCAGTCTCTCCACACTCGCAACTTCTCCAATTAAACTGAAGCAAAACTCAAGTTTAACCAAAAAGTGAAAATCAAACACAATTAACACAAAGCTCTCTCTACCAGTCCGTGAACCCCTGACCTGGTGCCATGGTTATCAACTCCAAAGCTACCTGAGCACAAGGAAGGCTGGTAATGAACACAAAGCTGTAATCTAGAGTAAATCAATAAGCAGGAACTGCAGATAGTTTAACTTATGAGGGGGTTGTACGGGTTTACTAATTCTGAAAAAACCCCGAAATTTTGAAGTTTCAAAAGAGCTAGGATGTCTGTGTTTCACTTCAATTGCAGCTGCTCATGAAAATATCACTTGCTAACCTCTCATCTTTCCTTGAAAAATATGCCATCACAACCACCATTGGCGATTTAAATTGCTAAGAAATTCAAGATACACGAGTTTAGTTACTTTCCTTCTGGTCTCTGTCCTAATTTCATTTTCCAGAAAGTTCACTTCAAATGTTTGATATGAGTTCATTTAGGCATTTTCTCAAAACACCTAAGGCACAACCTAAGCACATGATGCCAAACTCATTTACGATCAACTGGATGACTATCTACCCACTCCATCAAACTCAATCGAGCTCATTAAAACCCAAAAAGCCAAACGGGTCACCTCGATATTTGGTCAATTAGAGTTTGTTGATATGAAATCGGTATTAGAAAGATCTATTGGTATCCTCTAGAAAATCTCATATTTGATTTTGGTGGCACGGTTTACACTTACAAAACGTCTTATTGGGCTCTCGTGATTCAAGAGAGAGAGAAGGGGGTGAAGATGGCTGTGATGAAACTGCCAGGGCCAGTGTGATATGAGAGAAATATAATCAGAGAGAAAAGGGAGATGATTCGTATGCCAACAAAACCTCTGTGTGGTTAGCCAATACAAGACTTGCCCAAAAACGAAAAGTAATCTGGTAACGATCGCCCGAATATTTCAGGATTGGAAGAGAATGAGATGCTGTTGATTTTATTTTCAGTTACGAGAGCTAAGCGGAGGACGAAAAGCTTGTTTTTTAATGGCAAAGCTACCCTAAGTGGAAGTCTAGGGAAGCATAGTCACCGGCGAGCCTGAAAAGTGAAAACTAATGAACCTTCACTATATTACACGCTTCATTTCTTCACTGCTGACAGTAATTCATTATTAAATGAAGCCTGAAGGGCTGCCAAAGCGAAGTGAGGGATAGAGAGCGCGAGACTATTGCTTATTTCTTTTATTTTTTCACTTAGACGGTAAGAAGTATCTTCGAGTCAGCATTAACATCAATCGGGACTAAATCTCCTCCTCGGGTGCTGATCCCAAGGGTTGAACTCAGGAAGTCAAGATCGGGAGCAAACCTCCTTAACTACTAGGTCAATCCTTTTGAGTTGGGAGACTATTGATTATATTTGCCAAGGGAGATATTCCCCATTGTGCCGGAGAAAAGTAGTAGGAATTAGGAATTCTGTAAAGGGGTTTTTGTTTGGGGGGGGGGGGGGGGTAGGGCTCTTTTCTAGGTTCGAGCATCCTACGTGTCTACTTTGGGTAGTTTGGTTAGATGTGGATGAGTTGTGGTCCCTCCGTCCTATATTGTGGCATTTTGGTTCGGATTTATTACGGGTTAGTCGAAGGATGGACATTGCGGTGTTGTAGATCCTGGGAGGTGTGATGGACTCTTAAACAGTGTGCTCACCTTTGTATCGTGCGGTTACCGATTGTCTGCGTTATTGCTACCACTTATAGTGTGTTTTTATTTATGTTCAGTTTTCACCTGTAAATTTGCATGTTACTTTAAGTTGAGTTAAAGTGTAGGATATGCTCTGCTTTAATTCAATTGTAATGTGTATAAATTTATTAGGTGTTTGTTAGTGTCGGCCTTCATGGTCATGTATACTGAGTCACGAAAATGTCGTGACCGATAATGTCTGTAAGCTCTACAACAGAGCGACTGTGTATCTTTAAATTATCAATGCAATTCTCTTATTATCAAAAAAAAAAAAAAGTAAAGGAGGCGTGAGAGTGATATTTTGTGGCATCGAACTCATGCATTTGCCATCAGATAAATGCTGCACAGCATGTACCTACACTAACAATATGATACCAACCAAGTGACCCAGTACTTGAACCAAGATAAAAGAATACTCGCTCAGGACGTGAAGTACAAGTAGAACTTCAATTTTACAACATACTATAGCTTCCATCTGGAAAACATTTTGCACAACACCACATTTTCTAAAGTTACACCTTATGACAGCAGCAAAAGCATGCATAAACACAACATGCATCATTTCCTCCAAACACGATAGGTAGATATTCTGTGTCAATGAGGAGTAAGAAGAATCATCCCTAACAAGGCGCCTGAAATATCAGTTTCTACTCTAAAGAGGGTAAAGAATGATAATAACTGGAGATTGATAAAAGTTGTCCTTTAAGTACTTCCAGCATAATGTGGATGACAACAGCTTTAAGTAAGCAAGTTATTGGATACTAAAATGTGAAAGGGTACTTACCCGAAAAAACCAACAAGAAAGAATACAAAGCAAAGCGGAACCTATCAAGCATAGAACAATCAGAAACAGCAAGATGCTATCCAAGGATGGAGGTCGTAACGGCTATAATAAGATATTTTATTACCAAATGGCTCTACCCTGCAATATCTGATGACTCCGAAAACACATGATTACATGTGTGGCTTCACAACAAAAAAATATGAAGATCCCTCTTCCACAAGACATGATAGACAGCTGCACCAAAATTACTTCCTACTCACCCTTTGAATAAATCTCTTCAGTATGCCAATGGAACACAGGCCTTAACCCCACAAAATTAGAGCATACACATCAGGGGAACAGTTTCAACACCCTGACCACAAAGCACGCAGGTAACATGATGTACTGCGACGGGGACCTGTGGAGTAGTCCATGTACCAGGCCAAAGGGAGAAGCACTCCTCCCGGTTACAAGGCCCCTATCCTTGACAGCCTAGATCAATATCATATTGGATACTCATGCATTAAAGAGCTTCCTGAAAGGCCCATCCTTCCGGTCTTTTGCAGCTTCAGTTAAAGCAAGGAACCTCTTGAATCCGGTTGTAGCAGCCCCTCTCCCAAGCGCAGCTGCTCTTGTCAGTACATCTTCCCTCGACGCAATAACTTCTGCTAATGCGGTGTTGGTGAAGGCGGGAGCAGCAGGGGTACTGGGGGCAGCTGGGACTACGGACGGGGCAATAGATGATTGAGTTATTCCTGGCCCACGTTTGTTCAAATCATCCAGTATAATTTGCTGGTCAGACTTTTTCAAGCCCTTAAGATCTAGGATCCGCTGAAACTCGAAAGTTGTTCCCTCAGGCAGCAATGCACGATAAGTGTCCGCCACAGAATCAACTGGGGACAGGATAACCTTCAAAAGTGCTTCAGCTTTGCTCATCTCACGGCTCACAAATTTTGAGTAACCAGCAGCTCCTGCTGTCTGTCTTCCAAGAGAAGGAATATCTAGGAGAATTGTCTTTACTGCCTGAGTGTCCAACAGCATCTGTTGGGCTCCTGTCTCAGATATTTGTTTGCATTTGAATATATTAAGGTAGAAACGTGGACCAAGAGAAGCCGCAAGCTTGTCTAAGAAGAACTGGAAGTAAACGGGAGAAAGAAGGCTTCCAAGAACAGGAATGCTACTGGTAAGGATCATATTTATGCCATTAACATATTCTGACTGGTCACCAACACTTTCAAGTGTACCCCAGGGAACACGTGCCATTGCAGCCATTTCAGCATCAAATTTAGTTTCCAGACCATGCACTAAGGTTATTAATGCTTTTGTAATAACTGCCGAAAACTCATCCTGCACTTCAGACATATCAACCCCACCAGCTAATTGAGAATCGATCATTTTAGACACATTCTCAGCCAATTCCCCCGATGTTTTATGGCAATATTCAGCAGTGTTAACAATATGACAAATCACCCTTTCATCTCTATCAGATGTCTTAATCTGTCCGTCCATACCCGTGGCAGCTGCAACAATTCCCACACCACCCTTGGGCAATTTAGCAAAAAGCTTTGTGGCATATGCTTTAAGAACTCGTTGAAATACCTTGAACAAATTGAATAATGTCTGGTTCTTTGTCAGAGCACTACATCGCTTTAAGCTTCTCCTGATAATCAAAAAGAGCTGCATACTACTGGTCAAGATGTTAGTCTGATTTCCCTCTTCAATATCCCATGATTCTTCCTGAACAAGCTTCTCCATATGCTCCATCAGAGTCTTCTCTTCTAGTTCTACATACACCGTCAAGTGAGGTTCAAAGCATGATGAAATAATTCCGCGGAAATTGAACCCTGCTCCAGGAACTGATAGATTTTTATGGCCATCTTTCTCATCATCCCCACTCCCTTGGTTTGCAGCAAGCCTTTTCTCATACTTCTTTCGAATATCCGATATTGTTTGGCCACTATGTTCCCCTCTATCTGATTCCTCGATGTCAGTCCCCACTACGCTGCTACGACTTCCCCCACCAAATCTCTCAGCTAATTCTTCCTCAAATTCTAAGGTCCGCTGCAGTGCAAGCAATAATGTGCCGACATCTGGCTTTTCTTTCAGATTATCAAGGATCTCCACAAGTTGCGTTCTTGTCAACTTGCAAAACTGAATGCAGAGCAAGTAGGCAACGTTCCATGCAGGAGGAAATATTTTCCAAATCTCCTCGTTCGTTCTCAATCGACGCTTGATCCAAGCATACCTCCGCTCTGTTTTATCCAACTTTGCTAGTTCAGCTCCTTCAAAGATCTGTCGGTAAGAAGTAAGCTCTCTGTTACAAAAATTCTTCACCAACTCTTCCCTAACTGATGGCTCTAAAGCGTCAACAACTAAACAGGCATCTGATAATTGCTGAAGTAGATTGCTTTCTTCAGTCTCTTTCCCTGTACCTAGGCTTGAAAAGTCAGAGAACACGTGAGACTTCAGAATTTGTTTAATGTTCTTAAACTTCTCCCTTAGCTCTGTGATCTTTGGAACGTCTCTATAGGCTTCAAAATGGCTACATAACTGGTTCACAGCCTCGAGCTGTGCAGCTGCCTCCTTATACCGCCGGTTTGAAGCCATTACTTGAAGTTGCTCAACAGCGGAGACGAGCATCGTAAGGCGATGAAGCGCAGTTATCGTGGTTGTAATGTGCTTCTTTGCAAAATCCAGCTTCTTGATGTCACGGCATATTTCCTGAACCATCGTTTCACTTTGCTCAGCTTTGGTTTTGATTTCCCGGATCTTGTACATGAGTTCCTCCACGGCATGCGTAGCTGCCGCTAAATCTTCCTTGGCCTTGGTTCCCGAATTACTCTGTTGACGAACAGCCGCCAATATTCCAGCATCCACGCGGCGAATCTCACTATGTATCTTTTGCATCAGTGGCTCAACCCCCGATAGAGATGCCTCCGTGGGAAACATCTGGTTGATGTAGTTCAAAGCACTAGACTTGTCCATTTTTCCTCTTAGCTTGTGGCCTGGCTGTTCAAAACTCGATAGTCTAAGGACAAAGTGTAAGTCTTAAACGATAAAAAAAAAGAGGATTTGGCGCCTCGGACATCGGATACACACGTTCACCATAGTTGGCATTTTGAATTGCCAAATGTCTTAGCTGAATCACGCCCTCCCATAATTTCCATGATTAAAAACTGATTATAATAACAAAACCTGATCTGTTGCTTCCGACTATATCCACGTCCCTATTTAACCTAAAATCAAGTTAATAAACACAAGTTAAAGCATAAGCGTAAGCCCCAATACGCACATTTCTTTTACCATTTCCAACTAATTTCTACTTAATCTTTTCCCGCGGGATTAGAATTTAATGTTGAAATAAGACGATAAAGTACGCCCAAGATCAAACTAACAGAACATGATCAGAAAAAAAAACCTCGAAAACGAGCATCACGCAATAAAACAGCAAAGACACGTATAACTGAATAGAAACCCTTAGGTTTCCAGTTATTCAATATATCTCGCGCGGGCATAATCACACACACCGTACATCTTATGACGTGTTAGATTAAGCATCTGGAGGAATCAGATCGATTATTAGATCACAAGTAAAGTTAATGGATCGACATACCACTAGTAAGATGCAGCGCGGTGGCGGTTGACGAGTGGCGGTGGCGCAAAGCTCGCTGCGATGGCGATTGGTGGCGAGACCGTTTGTGTTGACCGGCTTCGATTGGGGATCAAGCACCAGATGAGTTCAGCAAAGCAGAAGGTCCGAGTGGACCGAGTTCAAAAGGCAGGGGGGTTTGGTAACAGGAATACACTTACCAGTCGATAAAGATTGGGATCCAATTCCAAGTTTCAACCTTTGCTTAAAAAATTACTATTTTAAATATTCTCCCTGTCAAACTCAAATACTCTCAGAGCCAAATTTTCCATTCAAACACAATTAAGTTGATGCTAAACGTATAAAAAAGTCTGAAATCCAAGTGAAACGTGCTACAAACTTTATTTTGCCCCTTATCGTAATTATAAAAGAAAAAATATTTTTCCATTTACGGCATTTGAACCTCATAATATTCTTTCTATATCTGTGCCCATGTTATTCTCGTCGTATCCATTCCTTCTGTAATAAAGACTTCGTAATGAATAAGCTTTGGCTTAGAAGCGTTAGGGCTTCTTGTTGGAAAAAGATTCAATCTCAAATTGGTTATATTCTTTCCACGATCTAAGCTTTGATTCATCTTGATTGCAGATTCTTTTAATGGGAAAAGAAAACGAAAAACACATGCAATGTTGAGAAATTCCAAGACAAAATAGTGAAAGGGTTATGTAGGTTATCGAATGAGTGGTTGATGATTCTCGTTGTTCGATGGCGACAGAAAAACTAGGGGTGAGCAACAAATCGATTAAACCGATCCGAACCGTTCAAACCGATGAAATCGAACCGATCGAATCCGAACCGTTGATGAGCTTGAATGATTTGGTTTGAGATTTTCAAACCGAGGCCGGTTCGGTTCGGTTCAAGATTTCCAAACCGGCACTAAACCGAACCGAACCGAACCGAGGGTTACATTATTATAAAAAATATATATATATACCTTACCCTGATTAGCTAATAATTAGGGTAGAATAAAACCTGCTCACCCTAAATCAACCTTTTCTTCTAATTCTACATTTTCAAAGCCATTATTCATTACATATTGCATTATTTACACTATGGCTCCTGTAGTGTAAACATGAAGCCAATAGGCCAATTATATTCAGTATTGCAGTAGAGTCAAGAATGATAAAATACAAGCCATGCCTCCTTGAAGAAAAATCAACTAATAAAACTTTAGAGAAGTGCAGATTTATTAGATATTAAGACTTAGGAAATTATCTTTGGTTTTTTACTATCATTGTGATGCACACCCTCCTGGTCTAGTTTCCTACTCAACTGTAAGGAAATAAGTCTTGAAATTGGTGCTATGTTAATCTAGTAGCAATCATGTTGAAAGCCCAAACAATGTAGGAAAGAAAGCAAGTATTCTCATAAATCATGAGCACCCAAACAATACGGTAGCCAAAAAAAGTTATAATTTGTAGAAAGTTAAAAGATCAATCAAAGTAGTCATATAAGGCATAAAAGTTGGGCGTTAAGAATGGGGGTACACATATAAAATGTCATTGTACAAAGATCATTAATCCTGCTTACACTGATTCAACATTCTACTACAAGCCTAAAAAACAAACCCCTCCATCTTCTGAAAAAGACCCAGCCGTCACCCCTTCCTCCTTCGACTTCCATGGCTGTGAGGATGGAAGGGAAGGCCCTCATACCGTTAATCCTCCTCCTTTTGTTCCTTGCTTTCGCGTCTTTTGCTCCTTTTACCTCAGCACCCCACCTTTGCATCCATTCGCTACCACCCTCATACACCCTCCGATATCCACTCCTACCCACAAATTGGGAGTCCTTCAGTCGCAAAATTACTCTATTCTAATCGCTACCCTCATATCTGAAAGATTTTTTAGATCCGTCGTGGTCACCGGACCTTCGATCTGGTTAGTTTAGATTGAGATCTCCGATGCGGGTCCAATATTGTGGGGTTGTGACTCGAAGATGGTGGATCTAGTAGAGATAGATGATATCATTTCCCTTCGAGTTGCGGATTAATCAGAACCGGCCTTGGGAACTTGCTCCACCTCCTTTGAATCCGATGATAATGACGGCAGTAATGTAAACTGTCATTTCATGCGGTCCATAGAATTAATGACCCGATGCATCTCCTCCACTCTGTTACCATTTGATCTAAAATTTCTAAATCCAACAGTAGTAGTATTTATCATTTCTGCATTCTTCCAAGGCCATGTTGGCCAGTTTAAGATCCAGGGTCAAGCATTTGCTTGTGCTCTCTCAGTTATACTTTTTGTACTATGTTTCAAGGGGCATACATATGTTTGTACTTATTTAGGTTGTACATGTGTGCCTTAGTTAATGAAATCTCCGTTCGACCAAAAAATAAATAAATAATCCCGCTACACCAAGGATTGAGGGAGTTAGGGTAGGGGCGTAGGGCGGGGCTGATTGGTGGGCACATCTCCCTTGTTTATTGTGTATGCGAAAACAAGTGGTCATGCAGTCCGTCCTTGTTTGTAGATTAGACCAAATTTTGCTCCAACCCAAGACCCCGTCTAACGTCAAAAAATTTGTCACTAAACTTCATTGGTAGCATTTTTATACTGCCACTAATGTTTCAATTGCCAGTAAAAAGATTTAAGAAATGCCACCAAAATTTGTACTCGTATTTTTCACGCTGAACATGAGGTCGGAGGGAATGGCGCCTATCAGTTTTTGAGCAAAAAAATCTCAAGCCCTAAAACACAAAATCCAAAGAAAAATAAGGATCATCTTTTTACAACCAGGCAGGTATAGAAAAAAAAGTTCCATTTGAGATTTTTTATTTATTTTTGGTTAAACCAAGTGAAATGAGGACTAACCTTCTTGCACGTATAAAACAACATTTGTAAATATGCGTGTATGAGATGATGCAACTCACTGTGAACGAGGTGTGAACTAGAAGGGCTCTACTTTTTGCATACTCGAATCTTGAGCAAGTTCGCAGAATTTAAGATAAAAAATCTTAGTTTTTAAAATTCAGGAATTATATATGTTCTAGCACCTTACTTTTGTCACTAAAAAGGCGGTGAAAGTAAAGTGGACCATGAGTCATCAAAAAAGGGTTAATGCATGTCACTAAAAGAGTTAATTTTTTTGTAACCAAGCGCACTTTTTAGCGACCAATGAAGTAACTGAATTCTTGAGTAATATTGCCCTTTGCAAATTTTCAATCCAAACGTTGAATCTCAAGTAATCAAGATCCATGCATCTCAGCAATGCTGAGACTTGATCGACATATATATTGCTTTTCAATGGCACAAGTGTTGTTCACTGGACTTGTGCAGTAAAGCAACGTGGAAAGACCTCCAAACTGAGCAGAAGATTCAAAGGCTCACAGCAAAGTCAGTGTATATCTGATATATATGCAGAACGAAGAGACAATCAAACTCTTGAAGTGCCCTCTTCCCTTAAATGTCCCTTCTAATATATTTGACAGGTCCAGGTATAAAATGCGGCTTGGCCCTCTATCTCTTTGTCCGGACTAGCAGCCTAACAAATGTGATTTTTCGTCTTGTGCAACGTAGTGACAGTACCCCCGTGATCTGAATGTAAGTTGCAATTTTCCATCAGCTTTCCCTCTACAATTTGTACCATATTAACTTTGCTGCGTTTTGCTTGGACGTAGGTGGTTATGACATAGTTTGGTTTCAGGGTGATCATTGAATAATGGATGCTAATGCTCGAAAAAAGAAGTCTAAGGATACGAAAGATAGACTTGGTAATTTACCTGAAGCTGTTCTTGGTCACATTCTATCCTTACTTCCGACAAAAGATGCGGTTCGAACCAGTCTATTATCAAAAAGGTGGAAATATAAGTGGACTTTGGTCACAAATCTGGATTTCAGTGATTCATTGCTTTACTCTGGGACCAAGAGAAAAAGTAGAAAGATGTCCTTCATTGAGTTTGTCGAGAAGGTGCTTCTTCTACTTGGCAGATCAACTATACAGAAGTTCTTCCTCTCATGGTCTAAGGACTATGACGCATCTCGTATTCAGACATGGATCTCATCTGTCATAAGGCGCAATGTGCAGTGTATTAAAATTAGTTGTGATGGTTTATGTATGGAAAACTTTGTCTTCCCCGACCTTATCTATAACCAGGATTCTGTAGCAGAGTTGAAACTACGAACTAGGTCATGCACTTTTAGACTTCCACATTCTGTTCATTTTTCAAGTCTCATAATTCTGGACCTCCGTTTGGTAACATTTCACAATGAAAGCCATGCTGAACTGGAAGAACTGCATATTACTCTCCCGGCCCTCAACCTTCTTACTTTAGACAAGTGCAAGTGGCTTAATACGAAGACCGTGCACATAGATGCTCTTGCACTTAGAGTCTTCATTATTGAAGAGGATAGAGACGAGAATGCGACTTGTCAACGTGTACTCAAGATGCGTGCACCAAGGCTTGCAAAATTCCGTTGCAGAGGTTCTTCATCGGCAGATGTTGTTTTCATCGGCCCATCATCGATACAGGATGCAGTTCTTGGTCTTGATTCTTGTACTTACAAATATAAAGTGGATATACGCAGCAAGATGAGTGAGGTAGCATGTCCACTTCTTCGACAACTTTCCAGGGTAGAACTTCTGACACTTGGAAGTGGAACCATTAAGGTACTTTTTCTCTTCATACGAAATTGTTTATGTAGAAATTTATGAATCTTTAAAGGTATTGCACTTCCGTACATGTATAGCAATCCATTAGCAGATTCTTTGTTTTAAGCATTAGTTAGCTTTATTCTAACTTGGTATAGCTCTACTATCACTTTCTTTATGGCTAACGGCACTCCTACATTGGTTTGCATGATTGCACGTTGTACAAATCACGTGCATTGAGTCGTAGTACAGAGTGCCGTTAGCCACAGAAAGAGTGCCAATTAGAGTACTACGCATCCTCGATCAGAATTATGTCACAATTAATCTTGTCAGAGTGGAAATGAAAATTGAGAAATAATTCTCTAAATGGTTAGACACAGACTTGTGACTTGTGAGGGAAAGTCCAGTGTACTATTATCAACAACTTATGTTTAGTATCATATCAATGTCAAAGTATGCCATACTAGCTAGTGACTAAAGAGTAACGTAGATGACTAGATTCATGATCGTGTTCTTGGACAGTTATGTTTCCTCGATAACGTGTAGCTCGGCAAACTTAACTGATATTTGACTATTTGTAGCTTTGAACAAAATCTGAGTTTTCACTAACCCGTGTTCGCATGCATGCATGCCATCAAGGCTCTTCGTGTGGTAAGAAATTTACCAGACCAGCTGCCCATTTTTGAGAAATTGATCCAATTAACACTCCATGGAGGCAGTGTTGATGACTCGTTAATGGCCTTGTTTCGGTGCTCACCTGTTCTTGTGTCTCTCATTTTTGAAGAGGTAAACTAATACTTATTACCTTTTGGTTTAGAGGTTCGATGGTGTTTGTCTACTTATTTACCTGGCTTGGAGCAAGCCATTCACTTATATTGGTTGATGCTTGTTTGCAGCATATTACGCCGAAGAAGGGTGGAGCTGAGCAAGGAACACTCCCCCAATATACTTTCCCCTGCCTCAAGGTCGTGAAGTTTAATAGATTTTATGGGGAAGACCATGAGCTTGAGTTTGCAAAGTTTTTGTTAAAAAATGCCAAGTTCCTGGAGGAAATTACTATTGCTACCATGGGTGGCAGGGAAGAAATTGAAGATATCAAGAAACGATTGTTGCCATATATCAGGGGCTCGATATGTAGCTTAATCATAGTCCCTGGGGGTCTTTCTAGAGTCGAACCTTTTATGTACAACTTTTAGACCAAACTAGTAACTGGCTACCTTTTGCACTTTGACATTGCAAGGGGAAAACAGAGAACATCATGTAAGTTCATTGTCTAGTTTTAGAGAGGTTGCTCAAATTGTATGATAACGAAGAAGGGACCCAAATGGATTATTTTCTTGACACGTTTTTTCTTGGACTTGAAGATTGTACGTATTTTGCTCTTGGAGATTAATATTTTGTACTTTTTCGTTTCTTTAGTTCACGATTAATCGGAACATCACAACGGTTATCCTGTTATTAGATTTATAAAGTGAGTTGAATCTTAGCGACTTGCCAAATAGGAAAAGATGTTACCTTCAAAAGAAGCTGCATATACTCCATATTCATTGGAAAAATTTTGGTTGCATGGGGGTTTGTGATCCCAATTTCTCATAACGGTCATAAGTTGTCACTTAATATTTCTAATGGCATTTATTCAGTTACGTCAAAAAGTACTCTTAAAAGTTGTTGTTAATAGTATCAACAACATATTTATTATCTATTAATTGTTGTTGTAGAGTTAGGCGTAAAAAATTAAACATAGATGCTCGGCTGTAAAACTTTACTATCATCAGCTATGATCCTGAAACCTGAGTTTAGCTGAAAATATTAGCACTTGTGAATGTGTAACAACTCTTACAGCTTTCGGATTGAGAAATTGTCGTCCACATCTGTAAGTGATTTTAAGTAGCCTACAAACAATTGTGGTTTCGGTATTAAATTTTATAGCATCATAATGGCCGAGAGAAAAAAATTCTTTTTTTGGTTGTCTGTAGACAACACAAAGAAAGATAAAGAAAAAAGAAAATACAGAAAGCGAAGTTTTCCTATATCAGATTGTCTGAGATCCTTGAGACGAAGATCATCAGGGATATGCGTCAACCATTCACAGGTGAGAAGACATTTTTTTGTTGTTGTCACTTATGTGAGCCAGATTATCTTTGATAACATTCACCACATTCTCTATTTTCCGAGGGATCGATGCCGGGATATTAATTATCCTCTTGACAACAGTTTGACATTCTAATTCTAAAGTACTAGTATAGTATCCGAGCTTTGCTGGGACAATTAGTATATACTAACCATGAAAAATTTTGAATTTTTTGTCGGTGAAGAATGATAAGACGCATATAGTTGATCATAAAGACGCTTTTGTTATATTTTTCTTTACTTTCTCCTGTTGTATTTTAAGTTTACTTTGTTTTACATTCTTGCTTTTGAATATCAATTAGCAAGTCGATACAATATAGGGTGCTTGTTTAACAACATTGCAATGGTATATCATGGGTGGAGTTATACTAACACCCTTTTTTTTTTTTGTGCCTAAATCTACACTCATTGTCTATGAAAAATTGAAAGTGTTAGTCAAGCATCTTTTTAGTGAGCAAACAGTATAAATTTGTAACGCTTCTTAATTCCTAAGAAAGAAGTCTAAGGATACGAAAGATAGACTTGGTAATCTACCTGAAGCTGTTCTTGGTCACATTCTATCCTTACTTTCGACAAAAGATGCGGTTCGAACCAGTCTATTATCACAAAGGTGGAAATATAAGTGGACTTTGGTCACAAATCTGGATTTCAGTGATTCATTGCTTTACTCTGGGACCAGGAGAAAAAGTAGAAAGATGTCCTTCATTAAGTTTGTCGAGACGGTGCTTCTTCTACTTGGCAAATCAGCTATACAGAAGTTCTTCCTCTCATGCTCTAAGGAGAACTATGGCGCATCTCGTATTCAGACATGGATCTTATCTGTCATAAGGCGCAATGTGCAGAGTCTTCAAATTATTTATGATGGTGAAAACTTTGTCTTCCCCGACCTTATCTATAACCAGGATTCTGTAGCAGAGTTGAAACTACGAGCTAGGTCATGCACTTTTAGACTTCCACATTCTGTTCATTTTTCAAGTCTCAAAATCCTGGATCTCCATTGGGTTACATTTCACAATGAAAGCCATTCTGAACTGGAAGAACTGCATATTACTCTCCCGGCCCTCAATCTTCTTACTTTACGCTATTGCAAGTGGCTTAATACGAAGACCGTGCACATAGATGCTCTTGCACTTAGGGTCTTCATTATTGAAGAGGACAGAGACTGGAATGCCACTTGTCAACGTGTACTCAAGATGCGTGCACCGAGGCTTGCAAAATTCCGTTGCAGAGGTACTTCATCGGCAGATGTTGTTTTCCTCGGCCCATCATCGATAGTGGATGCAGTTCTTGGTCTTGGTACTCTTTTGCTATATGAGGTGGATATACGCAGCAAGATGAGAGAGCTAGCATGTACTCTTCTTCGACAATTTTCCAGGGTAAAATTTCTGACACTTGGAAGTGGAACCATTGAGGTACTTTCTCTCTTCATATGAAGTTTATGTAGAAATTTATGAATAATCGTTAAAGGCATTGCACTTGCATTCACGTATACAATTCATTAGCAGATTCTTTGTTTTTAAGCATTGGTTAGTTTTATTGTTGCTCGGTAGCTCCATTGTCACTTTCTTTATGATTGCACACGGTACAAAGCACGTGCATTGAGTCTAGTATAGAGTGCCACTAGCCACATAGGGCGTGCCAATTAGAGTACTACGTACCCTTGGTAGTATGTAACAAGTCATTTCAGAGTGGAAATGAAGATTGAAAAATGATTCACTTAATGGTTAGACGGACAGGGAAAAGTCCAGTACTGTTATCAACTACTTTTGGCTAGTATCATACTAATGTCAAACTGTACGATGCTAATTAGGGACTAAAGAGTAGTTAGAAGACTAGATTTCTATTCGTGTTCTTGGACAGTTCTTTCCTCGATAATATGTAGCTCGGCAAACTTAACCGTTACTGTATTTGATTTGTAGTTTTGAACAAAATCCTAGTTCACTAATCTGTGTTCGTATATGCATGCCTGCCATCAAGGCTCTTGAAGTGGTAAGAAATTCACCAAATCAGCTGCCCAGTTTCGAGAAATTGGTCCACTTGACACTCCATGGAGGCAGTGTTGATGACTCTTTAATGGCCTTGTTTCGGTGCTCACCTGTTCTTGAGTCTCTCATTTTTGAAGAGGTAAACTAATAGCTTGGAGCTAGCCTGTTGGTTTTGAGGTTCGATGGTGTTTGTCTACTTACTTACCCTAGCTTGGAGCTAGCCTTTTACTTACATTAGTGTTGATGTTGTTTGCAGAATATCACGCTGAAGAAGGGTGAAGCTGAGCAAGGAACACTTCCCCAATATACTTTCCCCTGCCTCAAGGTCGTGAAGTTTAATCGATATTATGGGGAAGACGATGAGCTTGAGTTTGCGAAATTTTTGTTGAAGAATGCCAAGGTCCTGGAGGAAATGACTATTGCTACCATCATTGGCAGCAAGAAAATTGAGAAAACCAAGAAACGATTGTTACCATTTATCAAGGGCTCGAGATGTAGCTTGATCGTAGTCCCTCGTTTCCCTGGAGCCGAATGTATTATGGACATGTTTTAGGCCAAACTAGCCCTTTGCACACTTTTTTTTTTTTTGGTAAAAAGAGGAACTTAATATTAAAAACCAAACAAAATTACACATCAATGTTCCGATCTTCTTCCAAATGTAACAAAAGATTGGAAGATGATGGAACAAAATCGAAAACTTTACAAAAGAAAGCATTTGCCGCTAAATTATGAGCTGCCCGGTTAGTCGATCTAGGTGAGTGCACAGCATCCCAGCAAGTGAAGTTTTTCAAACAGTTCCTGGCTTGTTCAATAGTGTCTTTAATCCTCCAATGTGGGTCAAGAGATTGGTTTAGAAGCAAGTTTATCACCAATTCTGCATCTCCTTCCAGGATGATATATTGTCTTCTCTCTAGCTGTGCTGTTCGAATTGCTAGAAGAGCTGCAAGAGCTTCGGCTTCCTCAGGATAATTGGTGTTAAGAAGTTCAGTGGACCCAAATTCAAAACCTCCTTCAGAATTTCTGCAAACTATAGCTGCGCATGCTCTCTTTCCTCTGATTGCAGCATCAAAATTCAACTTAGACCAACCAACAGGAGGGGTGGTCCATTGCGCTTGGTTTGGATGCTGGTTACTAGCCTTTTTCTTGTTATCCAGGAGATCTTTAACTGCTGAGTCTATATTTGTAGCCATTTTGATATGGTTGAAGCAGGTCCCTTCATGCACTAGTTTGTTCCTATTAAACCAGACCAAATCAAGGAGGCAAATAGCAAAATAGGTGTACCTGGCTTGAGCATCAGAGGCGAGACCGGGGGGATTTAGCAGGAAGTTTAGCCATTCAATCTGCGAATTTATCCCAGAAGGAGGACGACACCCAAAAGTGGAGGCTGCCCAAATAAGCCTCGTCGAACTGCACTCTAGGAAAATATGCGTGGCCGTTTCTGGGCTCATTGCGCAGAAAGGGCAGCTAGTATCCATTTCTGGCCAAAAGTTTGCTAGATTTTGTCTGAGAGGAAGCAAGTTCCATGCAATGCGCCAGATCAGAATCTTGTGCCGCTCGCGGGTTTTGAGTCTCCAGAGATTTTTCCAGAAGTTCTGAGGAAACAAAGGATTCGGAAGGAATCTGAATTTGTTTGCCGTCAAATAGGCTGATCTGGTGGTGAATTTGCCATTTGCATTTGGGGTCCAAGCTATTACATCTTGGTGCTGGTTAGAGGAGATTTTAATCTTCAGGATGGCCTCAGACGTTGCCGGATCAAAAATATCTTGGATTTTGGGGATGTTCCAGGACTGGGTTCCAGGGATGAGAAGGTCAGCTACCAGATTTATGATATGAGAATTTGAGTTTATCTTTGCATTTCCGAAGCCTTCATCAAACGGAATCCAGAAATCATTCCAGATACTTGTAGATTTTCCATCACCTATGAGAACACCGAGACCTGCCTTGATTATTTGTTTCGATCTGCATATGCCCTTCCAAAGCCATGAGTCAGATTTCTTTGATTTGTACTCAAGGAAGGGAGTACCTCGGAGATACTTTGATTCCATGATACGAACCCAAAGAGAATCAGGGTTTTTTATAACTGTCCAAGCCATCTTAGCGATCAGTGCCATGTTGAAATCATGCATCTTTTTGAAACCCAAACCCCCTACTGATTTGGGGGCGCAAATAGAATCCCAGGCCTTGGGGTGAAAATGTTGCTTTCCATCTGCTTTGAAACCCCACCAGAACTGCCGCATTATTCTATCCAACCTCTCTGATGTTTTCTTTGGCATGATAAAGGTAGACATGGAGTATGTTGGAATTGCCATTGCAATGGCCTTTATGAGAGTAGTTCTTCCAGCTTGAGAGAGAACCTTGCTTTTCCAGCTAGCAAGTCTTCTTTCAACTCTCTCGATGATATCTGTGAATGCTCTGTTCTTTGGATGGTTTGTGAAAATCGGGAGACCCAGGTATTTTGTCTCTTTTGGAGCCGTCTTGAACTCCAATAAACCACAAATAGCTCTCCGAGAATCAGAAGTGAGGTTCTTGCTGAAGTACAATTGAGATTTTTGCCTATTAATGCATTGTCCTGACCATGAATTATAAATTTCAAGGCACTCTTTGACATTTTCAGCTTCTGTAACGTTTGCCCTGCAAAAGATAATCAGATCGTCAGCATAAAGGAGATGCGAAATCGAAGGGCTTCCCATGCTCGGCTTGATGCCATGGATGCATCCATTGGTTTCAGCTCGAAGGATAAGTCTGGTTAGAACTTCTGAGGCAATGATGAACAGATACGGAGATAACCGATCCCCTTGGCGCAGTCCCCTTTGAGGTTTAAAGAAACCATACGGTACTCCATTCAGGTTTATGGAGAAGCTGGTGGAAGTGATGCACTCTTGAACCCACTTAATCCAGATATGTGGGAAGCCTAGATGCTGAAGAATTGATAAGATAAATGTCCACTCAATTTTGTCATACGCCTTCTCCATATCTAACTTGATAGCCATGAGCCCCGAGCCTTTTTTCTTTCTCATAGTATGCCAAACTTCTTGAACCATAACGCTGTTGTCATTTATCAATCTTCCCGGGACAAAAGCAGATTGCATAGGAGATATGATCTTTGCAAGAAGAGGTTTTAGCTTGTTTGCCAGGATTTTGGAGATCACTTTGTAAATAACATTGCAAAGGCTAATTGGTCTGTAGTGATCAGCTTTGGTGGGTGCTTGGATTTTTGGGATCAAAGCAATGTTTGTGTGATTTATCTCAGCTAGGGAAGGGTCTTCAGAGAAGAAAGATTGAATTGCCTTGCAAACCTCCGGGTTAACAGATTTCCAATAAGTTTTGTAGAAAAGAGCAGGCATTCCATTAGGTCCGGGAGCTTTGAGCTTGTCAAATTTCATTAGCGTAGCTGTGATTTCGCTAATATAAGGTATTTCCTGCAAAAAAGATACCTCATTCTCTGAAAGAACAGGGGAAATGAGTCCATCAAGATCTGGTGGGAACAAGGGATTTGAAGACATGAAAAGATTCTGAAAGTGTTCCGTGAAACAGCTTCCGATTTCTTCTCGGTTGGAGATCCATTTTCCGCTCTTGTCCTTGATGAAGTCAATAGAGTTCTTCCTTCTTCTGATAATGGTGCTCAGATGAAAAATTTTTGTGTTCAAATCTCCTTCCAATCTCCACTGAATACGGGATTTCTGATTCCACAACCACTCTTCTCTGCAAACTTGTTCATCTAACTGTTTTTTTAGATTTTCCTCGAGCTCCAGATTCCTAATCGATGGTTGAAGTTGTTGCAAGGAATCCAATTCCCCTGATAATCTTTTGATCTGTGTTTGGATGTGTCCAAAATGAGTGACGTTCCATTTTCGGAGAGCATGACTGGAATTATCAGTTTTCCTGCACAGAATGAATTCCGGAGATCCATACTCAGGCTTCCTCCACGCTGCATTTACCACGTGATGAGAAGAAAGGTCTCGAGTCCAGGCTGCTTCGAACTTAAAGGGTTTAGGACCAGCTGTAGATGACTTGTGAGTTTTGAGGACTATCGGAAGGTGATCTGAAGATTTCCCCGGCAGATGAATTACTGAGGCCTCCGGGAATAGAATGCGCCAATTTGGGCTCGCATAAGCCTTATCCAATCTTTCTTTTATGTTTGCTAGGAGTGGCCTGTTGTTACTCCAAGTAAAAGGATTGCCCGAGAACCCCAGATCAATAAGGTGATGTGCACTGATGAGACCATTTAGGCCTCCAGAAGAAGAAGAAGAGAACTGTCTGCCACCTTTTTTTCCGCTTGTCCTGTAATAGCATTGAAATCACCTATACAAACCCAAGGGCCTGCAAAAGCATTTGCAACGGTGTTCAAATCTTCCCAGAAAGTCCTTTTGTTTTTCCAGTGGGGAGGACCGTAAACTGCCGAAAGCATCCATGGGCAGTTTGGTGGATCCGAGAAAACAAGAGCATTTATGATGTGGTTGTTTTGATATGTGATCTCAATATCAACGCCCATCTTCCAGGCAAGGCAAAGGCCTCCAGCAGGTTTTTTTGTACCCGAAGGTGGTACACAACAATGGTTTGTGAATCCAAGAGAGGTAAGAATAGAGGAAAGATATGAAGAGGAGGAGAGAGTTTCAGAGAGAAAGAGAATGTCAGAGTTGAGGTATCTGACGTCGGTTTTGAGGGCCCTGACGTGCGAGGCACGCCCAAGCCCTCTGGCATTCCAGGCATAGATGATCATGGTGGATGGGTGAGCAAGCCATTGCTTGTCACCTCAGGAGTAATGTGTACAGGGTTGTTGTGAGTGCTGTTAGAGAAGATAACAGGTTCAGGGTTTTGTGTTTTTGCAAGTGAGGAGTTTTTAGGAAGTAGATGCAACTTCCTGGCTTGATTCTTCAGATTTTTGAGCTTGCAACCTTTAATGGATGGTGAAGTGTTCACGGCAATTTCCTCCGAAAGGTGAAGGTTGACAGTTAACTGGGGTGGGCAAGGGAGGAAGGGGTGCACGTGACTAAGGGGAAGTTGGTCTACTTTGACTTTTTTTGAGTTTTGTGGGAGGTCAAAAGTATTTTTCCTTTTGGTGAGGGGGGTTTGTTTTGGGGTCCAGTCGGTATGTTTTGTTTCGGTTTGGTTTGTTTGGGTGTCATCTGGTTGAGGGGGTTGGTTAGAAGAAGAGGGGATATGTTCTTTGGGAGAGATGGCCTTGAAATGGGGGAAAAAAGGCAGAGGAGGGGTTGGTTCCCTAGGCTTTTCTTCTGAGTTTGGGGGCTGGAGAGATATCTTGTTGGGTTTTTTGGAGGTTGTTGCAGTGGTAGGTGACAGGCTGCTGGAAGCTATCTCTTTCTCGGGAATCCCGTCAATAGCAGGAGGAGTTTTTTCCGGAGGCAGATCGGAGATGGAGTTTCCGGCAAGATCCGACAACCGTTTGGAGTTCCCTTTCCAAGATTCCGAAACAGCTGGGTTCCAGAAGGCAGTCGACGGGCAAGGGTCCGAGTATTCCGCACGGAGCCACGGGCCAAAAGGGTTGGACTTGTTTTCCGGCGAAACCAGCGGCGGATGAGGGCAGCCACGGTTTGTATGACCCATTCTTCCACAGGTAAAACAGAAATCTGGCAATCTCTCATATTGAATTCGTGTCCAAGACACTGAAATAGAGTCTTTGAGTCTTGTAAAACCTGTGAAAAGAGGTTTGGTGATGTCCAGCATCACCTGGATCCTCAAAAATCTGAGCCAAGCTATTTTCCCATCTGCAGTAAAATCTATCTCTAGAACTTTGCCGATCTTGGATCCAATTTTTTCGGCATTTGATTTTGTCATCAGATTTGGGGGTAAACCCGAAACCCAAATCCAGAACGGTGATTTTGAGAAATCTATTTCCTCCATAGACAGGTGAGGAGGCCAATCACGGACCACTACATGAGAGCTCATAACTGACCACGGCCGAGATTCAAGAATTCTGTTCCTGTCCCATTCATGATTCATGGTGATGCGGAATATGTTCTCCTGTTGGGAATGGATTTTCATGCCTTTGGAGGGATTCCAGGCTTTTTGGAGGATAGCTTGAACTGCCTTTGAATTTATTTTCCGAGAGCTAATGATCTTTGCCAGAAGAGTGAGTCCATATTCCTTTGAGGCATTTAACTCATCTGGTTCCAAATCGTCCAGCTCTTCACAATGGAGAGCAGTGGTCTTGTCAATGAGGGAGTCCATAGCTTGAAAACAGAGTATAGCAAACTTCAAGAATGAGGGTGTTTTCACTGAGCAGATTTTGTTGTACTGGGCTTGTAATATAAAGGAGATTTTGTATAGAAGAGGGAAAAGCTGGAGTAAAAGGTTAATGGAGGTTTGTCTGGAGATGGGGAATGGGTTTGTTCCTTTTAAAGGGCATTTCAGATGGTACAGGCAGGAAGATTTGGAGATGGAAAGAAAGACACAGATTTGGGTATGAAAGGATGAGATCAGGATAAATGGGTAGACTAGTGCGAGTGGTTGATGCTATGAGATCGGAAATGGATGTGGCGGAATGAGATACGCCGGAAACCTTGGAACAGGAGGAACTATGCTACTGCCGAGCATGGAGAGAACAGAGCCTCTTGGAGAGAACAGTTTTAGCCCTTTGCACACTTAAGAGTAATAACTGGCTACCTTTGCTCTGACATTGCAAGGGGAAAACAGAGAAAATCATCTGCTTCTCAAGTGATTTGGATATATTAATTATTTCTGGCGTTGTACTCTTCTTTTAAAAACGTGATTTGAATTTAAGCAGACCATTTTCTCAAGTGATTAGCATCTGGCATGGGAGTGGAGAATTTACCAGGCAAGCTATATGAATGATGATGTTCGATCTATATTTGTAAAATAGCGACACTATTGGCACAAGTAAAGCGATTGTCAATAGCCAGGACTTCCATCGGCACTGTTCTACTGGAGTTAACGCTATTAAGATTGATGTATAAGCTCAAAAAACTGAAAAAAGAAGAAATCATCAGCTAACATCACTCCTGACACTGACAAGAGCTCGACTTGACAAATGACAACTTGTTTCCCTCCAACATGACCCAAGTAGATCAAACTTCCCGAGAGGACTCTCTCTCTCTCTCTCTCTCTCTCTCCTCCCCCCTTCTCTATCCCAATCTCCACAGCATTGGGGCAGCACCGTGTCTCCCGCCTACTCGAAGGTCTGAATCAGAGCAGAAAAATGCATAATTGTTGGTCAGTTCTCTCTCTCGCGGTTTCAACAGTTCGGAAACTCTTGAAGTACCCTTTTCCCTTAAATGTCCCTTTTAATACATTTGACAGGTCCAGGTATAATATGCGGCTTGGCCCTCCATCTCTCTCCGTGGACTAGCGGGTTAATCAAATGTGAATTTGGTCTTGTGCAACGTAGTGACAGTATCCCCATGATCTGAATGTAAGTTACAATTTTCCATCAGCTTTCCCTCTACAATTTGTACCAGGTAAAGTTCGACAAAATATGCATCCTAGTTCTATTTCAGTCTCCTAATGTTATACCTGCGAAACATGCAAATTTGTACAGCAAAAGTATTCAGAGATTAGAGTACTGCGCCTACTGCCATCTTTTTTGTCACCGCCTACTTTCACTGGATGTGTTGAGACATAATGTGTTGTCATTGGTTTGTGTTAGCTAGTTTTTTTAACTACTAGTACGGAGCACGTGTGTTGCACGAGGATGTATATTTGATGTTCGCAATTGTAATGAGTTCAGTGTTTGAAAATCTTCTTTGTATCCTGAAAAGAAGAGCAAATGGAGAACTTAAAAGAATGTATCTTTGTTTGTGTAATCTGTTAAATTGGTTCATGGCAACCCTTGCTCCCCCCCCCCCCCCCCATTTTTTATGCATATTTACCCTGTCTTTCGTTTTTTTTTCCAACAGTTTTTTGTTTCTGAAGTGATTTTTCACGTATTTCATTTTTTTGTGTGTTTGTTTTAAATTGGTTAATTGTTTGCTAACCTAAAAATGTAAGGAAAAAAAAATCACAATTCTTATTACTCAATTCATTATCTAATGTTTATTTTATTTCAACCAAATTAAAAAGGGAGTAATACATAGATTTCTATATTTCTTTCTTATCATACTTTTTATTTCCCAATGTTTAGAATAGATTCATTGTATCCAATATTCATTTAATTTCAACATAATTTAAAAGGGTATCATAAAGAGTAGGTAAGGATGTTATTAATGTAAGGGTTAATTACACTTATGTCCCTGAGGTTTAGGTGTAATTACACGCGTGTCCATAAGTTTGGAAAATAGGCAATTATGTCCTTTGACCTAACGGAATACCCAAATACATAACAGAATTGTTGAAATGACCATATTGCCCATGATCTCTCTTCAAATTTTCAAATGCCAATCATCTCTTCAAATTAGGGTTCCATTCAGTTTCAAATTAGGGTTTCAAAAGGGTTTCAAAACCTTAATTTGACAAATTACAGGTTTCTAAGCCCTAATTTTTCAAATTAAAGGTTTCAAAATTTCGAAATTAGGTTTTCCAAACCCTAATTTGACAAATTAGGGATTTCAAAGCCATAATCTTTCAAATTAGGGTACATTTGTTCAATTTAGGGTTTTAGGGAAACACTGATGAATCTCCCGCCGGCAGCCCCCTCCCTCACCCCACCTAGCCGCCGACAGCCCCTTCCTTCAGCCCACCCCGGCGGCAGCCCTTCCTTCACCCCACCCAGCCGGCAGTCACCTCCCTTACCCCACCTCGCCGCCGACAGCATCTTCCCTCTACCAGAACACGATGGGCTCGTTGTGCGGCGGTGGACTCGTTATGCAGCGGTGGGCCTGTTGTCATCGACGGAGAGGAAGAGGGGCGGGCAATAGGTTAGGGAGAGGGAGGGGCGGCGGCGTGTGTAGCGGCAGATGTGCGGCCGTGGCTGTAATGGCGCCGGCAGGGAGGGAGAGGGGGCGAGCTGGGGGAAGGGAGAGATAGGCAGCGGGGTTGGGGGGAAGGGAAGGGGGTGGGCAGCGGGGTTGGGGGAGATTCATCAGAGATTCTAAAAATATTTGGAGAGATATTTGGAGAGAGAAACTCATTTCTTTAAAAATTAGGTTTTTAACAAGGGTAGTATTGTCATTTAAAAAATACATATTGATGACATCATCGAAAATGTACACTTTTTGGACGGATACTTGACGGATGGACACAAGTGTTACCTTTTTAACGTTTGTGGACACGGTTTGTTACCTTTTGAAACTTTGTGTCCTTGACTGTAATTACACCTAAACCTCAGGGACATAAGTGTAATTAACCCTTAATGTAATTAGCGGAGGACAAAATCATCCAGAAATGATTTACGACATTCATACTTTTATAAGTAGTATAGATGGTTGTGTTTTTGTGTAACTAGTAACTTGAGTTAGTTTGTGTCTTGCATGTAGGCCACTTGTTAGCTTACTAATAGTGTATGGGAGAGGCTTTAGCATGTGTGGTCTGCTGAAATAAGTGTGTGAATGTGAAAGAATTAGAGCTGTGTTCTAGTGAAAAACAACTCAGTTACTCCCCTCTTTTGCCCATGTAATCTGCTGAAAGTGCAGACCTGTTTTGCCTCTATAATATCACTTGTTTGAGTCTTCTCAAGCTGAAAATTAGCTCTAGAACAAGCCAACTGGTACCAGAGCCAGGTCCGTAGAAGCAGATTAGGCGCGACGAATCTAAGCCGAAATCAGCCATTGTGAAGATATCTACTCATGGCAAATACAAGTGGGTCACAACCTGGTTTTGTACCTGAGTTTGATGGTGAAAATTATGACTTTTGGTACGTGAAAATGAAGACCATTTTCAGGTCTATGGGGCTTTGGGATTTGGTAGAAAATGGCTATACCGAACCCGAATTGGTAGAGAGTTTATCGGCTGCTCAAAAGAAGCAATTGGAGGAACTTAGACAAAGAGATGCAAATGCACTTTCTACGGTCCAAAATCTATTTTTCCAAGAATTATTAGGGCTACAAAAGCAAAGGAGGCTTGGGATATTCTTGAAGATGAGTACCATGGAGATGGGAAGGTAAGAGCTATAAATCTTCTAACTCTTAGAAGAGATCTTGAAAATATGAAAATGAAGGAAAATGAAACGTTGACTGAGTTTTTTACAAGATTTATGGATTTAGTTAATCAAATGAAGACACATGGTGAAGAAATTAGTGATAGAAGAATGGTTGAAAAAATTTTGATTTGTTTGCTGGAAAGATTTGACCCTGAAGTGGTTGTTATTAGGGATGAACACGGTTCGGTTGGTTCGGTTTGAGGGCTGAATACCAAACCGAACTGACCAACCTCGGTTTGAGAAAAAAAAACCGAACCGTAGTTGAACGTTTTGGTTTCAATAGTTCGGTTTCTGCGGGTTGAACGGATTGAACGGTTCGGTTTGGACGGTTTAATCGGTTTGGGCCAAACTAAATTTTAGGCAAGTTTAGGCCCAAAAATTAATAACTTATACATAATAATAAGCTCCAAAAAAATTAAAAATTTTAATTATAATGAATAACACTTAGTGAGATGTAGGCGGAAAGTGAAAAATATGTGTTACGTTAAGGGATTTAGGGTTTATCCCATTTTATATGAGTAGTTAGATAACTAGGGTTAGTAAAAAATAACTAGGATTAGGTAAAAATATAGATATGTTATATTATATACGGTTGTTTCGGTTTATGCGGTTTTAAAAAAATTCAAACCGAACCGAATATACGGTTTGGGGAAAAAAAAATCAAATCGATTGATTTTTAGATTGGTTTGGAAATAGATGGATTGGTTGGTTCGGTTTCAACGGTTTAAATGCTCACCCCTAGCTATTATTGAAGAAACAAGAGATATTGAGAAGTTGAGTGTTCAAGATTTAATGGCCTCATTGAAATCTTATGAGTAAAGGTTGCTACGTCACTCCGAAAAAGCAATTGAGAGTGCTTTTCAATTTAAGGTCAATGTGAATCCCACAAAATGAAGTAAAGAAGTTTTGAAATCAAGAACAAGGAAGAAGTAATCAAACCTCGAGAAGTTCCTTTTGAGGAGGATTTGCAAGGGGAAGAGGAAGAAATGAAAATGAAAGAGAAGGATTTGGAAAAGGAAGAGGAAGAGGCAAAAATCATTTTGATAGAAATGGTAATGGTGAAGGTAGTTCAAGGAAGTGTCACATTTGTGAAAAGGACAATCATTTGACAAAAGATTGTTGGTTCAAAGGAAAGCCAAGATGTCACAATTGTGGTGGCTTTGGGCATTTAAAAAATGATTGTAGAGTGACAAATATCAGCAAGCAAAGTGTGCCGAAGAAAGAGGTGATGAAGAGAACTTGCTCTATGCTTGTCAAAGCATTATGAAGCATAAAAATGATGTTTAGTTTTTGGGCAATGGCTGTAGAAATCACATGGTAGCCGATAAGAATGTTTTTCTGGACATGGACAACACTTTTAGGTCCCACGTGAAGCTGGGAAATGGTGCTTTGGTTGAAGCAAAAGGCAAAGGAACAATTAGTGTTCAAACTAATGAAGGTAGTAGATTTATTAGGGATGTTTTACTTGTTCCGGAGCTTGATCAAAATCTGTTGAGTGTTGTACAACTTTTGGAGCATGGTTACAAGCTGGATTTTGTTGGAGATGGATGCGTTATTTATGATAATGGGAAGCCGAGAAAGGTTGTGAAAAAAGATAAAAATGCAGAGTAATAGAAGCTTTCCATTTTTGAAATACATGAAAAGCGTTGCTTTGAAGGTGAAAATCAAGGATGAGTCATGGTTATGGCATAGACGATTTGGGCACTTGAATTTTCAAGGACTCAAGTTGTTGTCTCAAAAGGGAATGATGCAAGGTTTGCCTACCATTGAAGATAAGCATGATGTTTGTGAAGGATGTGCTCTCGGGAAGCATCATCGCCAACCTTCCCAAAAGAGGTGGCATGGAGGGCTAAGGAGAAACTGAAGTTGGTGCATACGAATGTGTGTGGACCTATGCGCACTCCCTCTCATTCCCAAAACATGTATTTTATCTTGTTTATTGATGATTATACTCGCATGACGTGGACCTATTTTATGAGACAAAAATCTGAAATTTTTGGCATTTTTAAGAAATTCAAATGTCTTGTTGAAAAGCAAAGTGGTTGCTTTATAAAGAAATTGAGAAGTGATAGGGGAAACGAGTATAATTCAAGTGAGTTTGATAAATTTTGTGAAGATGAAGGAGTAGAAAGACAGCTCATGGCTGGGTATACACCATAACAAAATGGAGTTTTGGAGAGGAAAAACCAAACCGTGTTGGGAATGGCTAAATCAATTATTTATGAGAAAAGATTGCCAAAAAAGTTTTGGGCCGAAGCTTCTTATACAGCTGTGTACTTGATTAATAGGTCTCCAATAAAGGCCTTATGTAATAAGACTCCATTGGAAGCTTGGAATGAGAGAAAGCCTTCGGTAAGACATCTTAAAGTTTTGGTTGCGTGTGTTATGCTTGAGTTCCAAAAGAAAGAAGATACAAGTTGGATGAAACAAGCGAGAAATGCATCTTTGTTGGGTATAGCTTGAAATCAAAAGGCTATAGGTTGTATAGCTTGAAGGATAACAAGATTGTTATAAGTCGAGATGTCTTATTTGATGAAAATGCACGTCGGAATTGGGGGGACACCAGTATTGAGAAAAAGGGCTGCCAAATGAAGTTTGTAAACCAATTTCAGGCCATGAAGAGGAAGGAGATGATGAAATGAATGAAGAGGAGACAAGTGGAGACTCACCAAGATCATCAAGTTCAAATCCAAGCTCAAACACCTTATCCCCAAACTTTACTCCTAGAAAATTAAGGAGTTTGAATGACATTTATCAAACTTGCAATTTCTGTGTTATTGAACCCGAAAGCTTTGAAGAAGCTGTGAAGGAGGAAGCTTGGAGAAATGCCATGGGAGAAGAAATTTCTGTGATTAAAAAGAATAAAACTTGGGAGTTAGTTGAAAGACTTTTACACAAAGAAATCATTGGTGTGTAGTGGGTGTATAAGGTGAAATACAACTCGGATGGCTCGGTGCAAAGAAACAAAGCAAGGTTGGTTGCAAAGGGGTATTCACAACAGCCCGGAGTTGACTTTGAAGAAACATTTGCTCCGGTTGCTCGTTTGGATACGGTAAGAACTCTCATTGCTATAGCGGCTCAAAAGGGTTGGTTGTTGTACCAACTTGATGTCAAATCTGCATTTTTGAATGGTGAATTGAATGAAGAGGTTTATGTTGAGCAACCTCAAGGTTTCGTGGCGAAAGGTGGAGAAAATAAGGTGTGCAAATTGAAAAAGGCTTTGTATGGACTAAAGCAAGCTCCGAGAGCTTGGTATAGTCAAATTGATGGCTACTTCCATGAGAAAGGTTTTGAGAAAAGCAAAAGTGAGCAGACTTTGTATGTGAAGAAAGAAGGGGCATCAAGTATCCTTATTGTTGCACCTTATGTTGATGATTTGCTATTTACCGGAAACAATAGAAAAATGATGAAAGAGTTCAAAAAGGAAATGATGCTACGGTATGAAATGGGTGACATGGGGCTGCTTCATCATTTTCTTGGCATGGAGATTTCTCAAGATGAGAAATGTGTGTTCATTTCTCAAAAGAAAATATGCTGAAAATATATTGAAGAAGTTTCGTATGTATGGTTCCAATCCGAAGGACACACCACTTGTAGTGAATCAGAAATTAAAAAAAGAAGATGGTGGAAGGAAAGTTGATGCAAGTGTCTATAGAAGTTTGGTTGGAAACTTGTTATACCTCACCGCAACAAGGCCAGACATCATGTTTGCAACAAGTTTGCTATCGAGATTTATGCACAACCCCAGCCATTTTCACTTGGGAGCAGTGAAAAGGGTGCTAAGATACATTCAAGGCACGATTGATCATGGAATCAAGTATTCCAAAAATTCTGATTTGAAGTTGCTTGGCTTTTGTGATAGCGATTGAGGTGGTTGTGTGGATGATATGAAGAGCAATTCGGGCTACTGTTTTTCACTCGGTTCCGGAATGTTTTCATGCGTGTCAAAGAAGCAACAATCGGATGCTCAATCCTCTGCAGAAGCTGAGTATGTTTCAGCATCATTGGCGACTTCTCAAGCTATTTGGTTGCGGAGAATTTTAGAGGATGTTGGAGAGAAGCAAGAAGGAGGCACGAAGCTATTTTGTGACAATAAATCAGCCATAGCCATGGCGAAGAACCCAGTTTACCACAGTCAAACAAGACACATTGCTATCAAACACCACTTCATAAGAGAAGCAATTGATGATGGAGAAATTAAACTCGAGTTTTGCAGATCGGAGGAGCAAGTGGCTGGCATTTTCACCAAGGTACTTCCAAGAGAGAAGTTCCAGAAATTCAGAGAAGCGCTTGGAGTCATGCGACAACACATTAAGGGGGAGAATGTTGAGATATAATGTGTTGTCATTGGTTTGTGTTAGCTAGTTTTGTTAACTATATATGGTTGTGTCTTTGTGTAACTAGTAACTTGAGTTAGTTTGTGTCTTGCATGTAGGCCACTTGTTAGCTTACTAATAGGGGGAAAATAGGGAATGACCCCTCTACTATACACGTTGTGCGATTTGCCCCCCTCCACTTCAAATTTAAACACTAAACCTCCCCACAGTTTGAGAAATTGGGCACCTTAGACGGATCCGTTAAAAATAGCGTGAAATGACCAAAATACCCTTATTTCTTTATTAGCTAATGACCCCCTGTACTATACACGGTGTGCAATTTCCTCCCCTCAAATTTAAATTACAATTTTTGCCCATGACCCTCCTCCTCTGGTCAACCCCGCTACAATTGGTGATTCACTGAGCACAACCACTTTACTGAGCACAACAACTGGTCTTTTTCTCCGACCACCAGAGAGTTACAAAAAAAAAAAAAAGGAACCGCGATTGCCGTTAGGATTAGCAACTAATTTGCAAATTAAGCTTTTGAAATCCTAAAATTAGAGGATTTGAAACCTTGATTTAAAAATTAGGGTTTTGAAACCCTAATTTTCAAATTAGGGTTTTGAAACCCTAATTTTCAAATTAGGGTTTAAATTAGGGTTTTGAAACCCTAATTGTCAAATTAGGGTTTAAATTAGGGTTTTGAAACCCTAATTTGAAAATTAGGGTTTCTCTTCTTCTTCTTCTTCCTGTTCTTCACTCTTTTCCCCCCTTCCCTTCTTCTTCCTGTTCTTCACTCTTTTCCCCTTCCCATTCTCTACATTTCCCCTTCCCATTCTCTGCATTTCCCCTTCCCCTTCCCCGTAGTTGTGGTTGTGATTGCGATTGGTGGCGGTTGGGTTTGGTTGGGCGGCGGCTGATGGTTTTGGATGGCCGATCGATGGCCCACGGCATGCGACAGGAATGGTGGCCGATCGATGGCCCACGGCATGCGACAGGAATGGTGATTGCGACAGGAATGGCCGATCGATGGCCGATCTGCCGGGGCTGTTGCGGCGGGGAGTCTGCCGGGGATGTTGCGGGCTGTTGCGGCGGGGAGTCTGCCGGGGCTGTTGCGCCGGCGCCGGCGCCGTTCCGGTGGTGCGGTGGTAAAAGGTGAAGAGGAAGAAACTGAAATTGAAGATCCAGGAGAAGAAGGGGCAAAATTGTCATTTAAAAAAAAAAATTTAGTCAGCGCATGTGTTGACCACGCGCTGTTTATTTTAACAGTTTCCGTCAATCGTGCCCAATTTCTCAAACTGTGGGGGGTTTAGTGTTTAAATTTGAAGTGGAGGGGGGCAAATCGCACAACGTGTATAGTAGAGGGGGTCATTCCCTACTTTCCCCCTAATAGTGTATGAGAGAGGCTTTAGCATGTGTGGTCTGCTTAAATGAGTGTGTGAATGTGAAAGAACTAGAGCTGTGTTCTAGTGAAAAACAACTCAGTTACTCCCCTATTTTGCCCCTGTAATCTGCTGAAAGTGCAGACCTGTTTTGCCTCTATAATATCACTTGTTTGAGTCTTATCAAGCTGAAAATTAGTTCTAGAACAAGGCAACATGGTGCATTAGGTTTTTTATGGTACAATCACCCCTGGCTTGAGAAATGGGATTGATTCACAAGAAACATGATTCAACACGTTAATTTTGCTGCGTTTTGCTTGGACGTAGGTGGTTAAGTATCAATTTGGTTTCAGGGTTATTGTTGAATGATGGATGCTAATGCTCCAAGAAAGAAGTCTAAGGATATGAAAGATAGACTTGGTAATTTACCTGAAGCTGTTCTTGGTCATATTCTATCCTTACTTCCGACAAAAGATGCGGTTCGAACCAGTCTATTATCAAAAAGGTGGAAATATATGTGGACTTTGGTCACAAATCTGGATTTCAGTGATTCATTGCTTTACTCTGGGACCAAGAGAAAAAGTAGAAAGATGTCCTTCATTAAGTTTGTCGAGACGGTGCTTCTTCTACTTGGCAAATCAACTATACAAAAGTTCTTCCTCTCATGCTCTAAGGAGGACTATGGCGCATCTCGTATTCAGACATGGATCTCATCTGTCATAAGGCGCAATGTGCAGAGTATTAAAATTAGGTATGATGGTATGGAAAACTTTGTCTTCCCCGACCTTATCTATAACCAGGATTCTGTAGCAGAGTTGAAACTACGAGCTAGGTCATGCACTTTTAGACTACCACATTCTGTTCATTTTTCAAGTCTCGAAATCCTGGATCTCCGTTGGGTTACATTTCAGAACGAAAGGGATTCTGAACTGGAAGAACTGCATATTACTCTCCCTGCCCTCAATCTTCTTACTTTAGACAATTGCAAGTGGCTTAATGTGAAGACCGTGTGCGTAGATGCTCTTGCACTTAGAGTCTTCATTATTGAAGAGGACAGAGACAAGAATGGCACTTGTCAACGTGTACTCAAGTTGCGTGCACCGAGGCTTGCAACATTCCGTTGCAGAGGTTCTTCATCGGCAGATGTTGTTTTCATTGGCCCATCATCGATAGAGGATGCAGTTCTTGGTCTTGATACTGAATTTTACAAATATAAAGTGGATATACGCAGCAAGATGAGTGAGGTAGCATGTCCACTTCTTCGACAACTTTCCAGGGTTAAATTTCTGACACTTGGAAGTGGAACCATTGAGGTACTTTTTCTCTTCATATGAAATTCTTTACGTAAATTTTATGAATCGTTGAAGGCATTGAACTTGCACACATGTATAGCAATTCATGAGCAGATTCTTTGTTTCTAAGCATTGGTTAGCTTTATTGTTCTTTGTTAGCTCCATTGTCACTTTCTCTATGGCTTTTGGCACTCCTACAGTGCTTTGCATGATTGCACATTGCTTAGTTGCACAAAGCGGGGGCGAGGGCGGGGGCGGGAGCTGGAACGGGGGCGGGGGGGAGAGTAAGCATCAAGAAGAATCTAAGGTTGAGAGCGGCTTGAATAAATAAATGCGTAAAGAGTATTATCATTTGTTTAGTATACTTCACAGAAGAGAGAGAGGAGGGTTGCCAGCAACAACATAAAATGAGGTTTTAAGGACTTGAAGGAAGAGAAACAAGGAATTGAGTTGAAAATGACTTAATTTTCAGGTAATCTCTCACTTGTTCCATGCATCTCTATCTAGCTGACGGGATCGAGTTTCCATATTAGCTTGGGACGAGATCCCATGGAGCTCTTAACTTGGGATCGCAAAAGCGAGATTCCGAGAGAGAAGCGTTATCATATTAGGAGTTTCTTGCAACTAAGGCACATTGTACAAAATCACGTGCATTGAGTCGTATTACAATCTGCCGTTAGCCATGTAGCGATTGCCAACTAGAGTACTACTCACCCTTAGTATTATGTCAAAATTAATCTTGTCAGATGGAAATGAAAATTGAGAAACCATTCTCTAAAGAACAAACTTTGGCTGCTACTCTGGTTGGAGGAATCTTCCTCCAACCCCATATATAGTGACAATTAATAGTCACTAAATGTCTCTAGTGACTTTTCTGTTAACACTTTTAGCGACAACTTTTAACAACACTTTTTTAGCGTCACTAAATAGAAGCCACTAGAAAGATTTAGCAACCATTAATTGTCGCTACATGGGAGGTAGGAGGAAGATTCCTTCAACCCGGGTAGCAGCCAAATTTTTTCCTTCTCTAAATGGTTAGACACGCACTTGTAAGAGACTCCAGTGTACTATTATCAGCAACTTATGTTTAGTATTGTACTAATGTTGAAATATGCAGTAATAACTAGTGATTAAAGAGTAATGTGGATAACTAGATTTATGATCGTGTTCTTGGACAGTTATGTTTCCTCGATAACATGTAGCTCGGCGAACTTAACTGATATTTGACTCTTTGTAGCTTTAACAAATTCTGAGTTTTCACTAACCTGTGTTCGTATGCATGCATGCCATCAAGGCTCTTCGTGTGGTAAGAAATTTACCAGGCCAGCTGCCCAGTTTTGAGAAATTGATCCGATTAACACTCCATGGAGGCAGAGTTGATGACTTGTTAACAGCCTTGCTTCGGTGCTCACCTGTTCTTGAGTCTCTCATTTATGAAGAGGTAAACCAACAGTTAATTTTCGGTTTTGAGGTTTGATGGTGTTGTACTCTACTCATGGCATTTATAATTTCTTGTGGAGCTGAGCTTTCACGAGTTGTTACTAGGATTGCCGTTTGCCTATTTATGTACTCTAGTTGAGAGCAATCCATTCACTTGCATTAGTTGATGTTGTTTGTAGAACATCACGCCGAAGAAGGGTGGAGCTGAGCAAGGAACAATTCCCGAATATACTTTCCCCTGCCTCAAGGTCGTGAAGTTTAATACATTTTATGGGGATGACCATGAGCTCGAGTTTGCAGAGTTTTTGTTAAGGAATGCCAAGTTCCTAGAGGAAATTACTATTGCTGCCCTGTGTGGCAGGGAGAAATTTGAAGGCATCAAGAAACGATTGTTACCATTAATCAAGGACTCGAGATGTAGCTTAATCATAGCTCCTTGGGATCATTGTAGAGTCAGACGTATTATGAACAACTTTTAGACCAAACTAGCCTTTGCACACCTGAGCGACTGGCTATCTTTTGCTCTTTCACATTGCATGACAATGTCAAAGAGCAAAAGATAGCCAGATATCTTTTGCTGTCCGACTCTGCCGACATACTGGATATGTATGGTGGCACCGATCATGTACAACTTTTGCTCTATTTTGTCAGACTTTCGCTCTTTTGATGTACATAGGTACATAGCGTGGTAGCGATTATTTTACATGAAGCCTGTACCTTATCAAAGTCCGTGTGCAAAGCCTAAATACATGAACGATTGACTGGATAAGTAAAACATTTTGTCTGTCTAGTCATTTCTTTTTACTTGTTTTTGTTTGGGCAAATGTAAATAAGAAGATTTGCTATTACTTTTGTGTATATTTGTAAGCCACAGATATGTAATGGCTAGAAGGAAACTAGTTTATGTATGTAACATCTATTCTTAACTTTTAATTTAATGTCACTCTGTCTTATTAACCTAAAAAAAAAAAAAGGAGAACATCATGTAAGTTCAATGTCTAGTTTGGTTGCTCCAATTGTATTATAACGAAGAAGGGACCAGATGGATTATTTTCTTGACACGTTTTTTCTTGGACTTGAAGATTGTATGTATTTTGCTCTTGGAGATTAATATTTTGTACCTTTCTCTTCTTTAGTTCACAATTAATCGGAACATCACAATGGTTATCCTGTTATTAGATTTATAAAGTGAGTTGAATCTTAGCGACTTGCCAAAAAGGAAAAGATGTTACCTTCAAAAGAAGCTGCATATACTCCATATTCATTGGAAAAATTTTGGTTGCATGGGGGTTTGTGATCCCAATTTCTCATATAACAGCCATAACGGCAAGATATATTTACAATATAAAAACACAATTATGCATTTGTTATTGATGTACAAGAAAGAATGAATAAGTATACAAAACATATCAATCGCTAGACTTTTGTGTTATAACTATTTTCATTATTTTCTTTTCTTTTAATTTTCAAGGTTTGTTTATTTATGATTTGTTTACCACCATGTATATGAAAATTATCAATGAATGTCTCTAAAAATAAATTAGTATATCATAGGTCGGTTTGATTCGGTTCTATTTGTGATCGGTTTCAAAAAAGCGAACCGTAAACCGAACAAAATCAAGGTCAGTATGAGAAATATGAAACCGAATCGTTATAATCTTTGAACGGTTCGAATTGAACTAATTTGACTAGTTGATTTGAACAATTTAGTACTCACCCTGGTCGGCACACCTTTATACATTGTATGGGAGTCAAAAAAATTCATTGGTAGAGAACAGCGATGACATTAATTTTTTCATTCTAACAATTACCGTGTACAATCTCAAAAATGAAAGCGATAAAGGTACAATCAACGGCTAACATTAGTTCTCACACTTCTGACACGGACAAGAGACTTTTAGACTTGACAACTCGTTTCCCCTCCAACATGACCCCAAGTAGATCAAAACTTCCCGGAAAAGACTCTCTCTCTCTCTCTTCCAAACCCAGCCCTCCTTCCCCTCGCCTCAGTTTTCCAGTCTCTACTACATTGGTGCAGTTCGTGTCTCCTGCCTACTCGAAGGTCTGAATCAGAGCAAGAGAATGCATAATTCTTGGTCAGTTCTATACCTCTCTCTCTCTCTCTCTCTCCAAGTCTCACTTAAGTGGTTCTTTGCTATTTCTTGTTTGCACTTAATGGTAAACTTCAACCACTTGCACGGAGTAGTGTTCTTCTGCACTATGGAAAATGGGTTTGTCAACACTTCTTTTGAAGGTTGTTAGCACTCAGGTTTTTATCCACTCTCTGATGCGTTTATGCCCCCACGCGTTAGTAGAAACTCTAGTTATCCAAAGAAAGGAACCATCATGGTTTGCTGGGTCGGAATTGTTGTTGCAATGGATAATCTTAGTGTCATGGACGTGCAAAGATACTGTTAGTAGCTACATTTGTGTATGTGCAATCAATTTCTAATTGAATGAAATATCCTGCTTTTCTGTTGTCTATGGGTGTATACGGTTTAGGATTAAGTTTTCTTTTTGATGTTTCGATTTGCTGCCCTACGTGTGTGAATTGTATTTCTAATGATTAACAATTCAATAGATATTTAATATATAAGCCTTGTGAGCCTCTTCCCTCGTTGCAAATTGGTTTTGAGTTGGATGCTTTCGCAATTTCGGATGTAGATAGTTTGAGATGAGTATATGTTTATACATCTGACCACAACAACATACAATACAATATACAACGTTCTGTTTTCTGTATGGCGAAATGTTTTTTGGGTCTTGTTATAAATGCACAACCTATAGCATCTGCAGAGGCAAAAATCTCAACTGATCTCCCCCTTATGAAGAGGAGGGGCTGTTATTGGTTTCGATTGCAACCTAAAAATGTTGGCTTGTAGTAAGCCTAGTCACCGATCACTACTATTATTAGATTGATACCGTTTTCCAATGTTGAAGTGGAGTTGATTGAGAGGTTTGGATTCACCGATCACCACAATTCATGTATTTAGAAACGATATTGCTATGTATTCAAGAAGCCAAAACTTCATTATAGAGACTATTTTTTAGAGCTTCAGAACTTATTATCCTGCTGATGCACCAGTTTTAATTTACCACATACAAACAGACAATCACAATCGGAGTCCCTTTATTTCATTCAGGGTGAGCATTTAGGAAAGAATTGGCTGCCACCATGACACTGCCGAGTCCTAAGGTTGTTGCTAAAGATGAAGATAGAATCAGCAATCTACCTGACGAAATTCTCCATGACATTCTCTCTTGTCTTCCAACTAAGGATGCCGTAGGAACCTGCGTACTTTCCAAAAGATGGCAGTTTGTGTGGACCCATATTTCTGGCATTGACTTGGAAGATGACAGTAACAACAATGATCCACTTCAACTTGAGAGGACTATGTTGTTTGTGGACAAGCTACTTAGTTGCCGTGATGTAAATATCAACAAAGTCTGTCTACATTTTCGTGAGGGTGCCGATCTACTCGGTGTTTATATGTGGATTTGCAGCGCAATCGTTCGCAAAGTTGAAGAGCTATGCATCAATATCACAGTGGAAAACGTTGTTTTGCCTCGCTGCATTTTCACCTGTGAGTCACTGACTGTACTGAAGCTAGCTATGGAGTGCATTGTAAAACCTCCTAATGCTGTATTCCTTCCAAATCTAAAGATATTACATCTTACTTCGGCTAAATTTTCCGATGATAGCTCCAGTCAAAAACTGTTTTGTAGCTTCCCGGTCCTTGAAGAGTTGTCGTTGACTGATTGCATATGGGATAATATAAGATGTATCAGCATTGTAATTCCTACCCTCAAAACTTTGATGATCGACTATTACCCTTTCGAGTTTCTTAATTGTGAGATAAAGATACGTGCAGAGAGAGTCGTAGTTTTCAACTGCTCGGGTACCCTGGGAATCAACATTATTGTATCCAATCTGCCATTGTTAGAAGATGCAACCATTAGTCTTATGCCTTTGTATGAGGAGGAAGAAGAGGAAGCAGCCCGCGGGATAAACCTTCTTGCTGGGATTTGCTATGTCAGATTTCTAACGATGTTTGAATATACTCTAACGGTATTTTAACTTTGTCTCATCATTGCTGGCAGATAGAGTAGGGAACTTGAACATACAATCTATCCCCATTGTCCATTTGCTGTACTGACTAGTGGATTTGTTTTTTCTTGTGCCAAGCCTGTAAATAATTTTGTAGGATTTTATAACCGACTTCCTGTTTTTGAGAATTTGACGCATCTAGAGTTGAAGGAAATGGAGTTTGACGATTGCACCGGCAAATCACTGATGATTTTTCTTCGACATTCTCCCAATCTCTCATCTCTTGTCTTTGCTGTGGTATGATTTTCCCCAACCTCATAAATTCTAATTTCTCTAGATTCTTATTCTCGAACCGTATATGACTAACTGGTTCATTTAGGAGCTTGACAATAGCGAGACGTTCATTATAGAGGATTGGGTGTTGGCACCAGTACCTCAGTGCTTGAACTTACATCTAAAACAGTTCTGTATTCACTGCTTTGGTGGGAGAAAAATGGAGATACAGTTAGTCGAGCTTTTCTTGCAACATGCGGCAGTATTGCAAAAGATGGATATCCGTTGTTCAAAGTACTTGAAGAAGCGGAGGGAGGTCATGGATCAGTTACAGAGACTCCCCAGAAGCTCAGCAGATTGCAAAATAGTGTTTGCTCCCTCCCTTTAGCTGGTTTGCTTCTCTTGCGTTCTTGGTTTCTTAATTTTCGAGGACATTAGACTACCACCAATCCTAGTTGTAACTTGTTTAAACCTTTTCATTGCAATCATAGTTAGATGGGAAATAAGTGGAGATACTTATGGCTACAAGAAAGTGTATTTAAGTTATTCTACTTTGATAAGTTTAGAAAGTGTGAATGTTTGTTCCGTTAGTAGACAGTTGTTGTGGCTCCTCTTTGTTCCTAGATCACAGCAGCATGGAGCTCCAGATAATTCTTAGTTGGTTATGCAAATCTTTCATGACACTGTGCAAGAAATTGTTTAGAAGTTCAAGTCTAGATTAAATACTTCGTCCGATTAGGCCGGATAAGGTATAAATCTTGTCTCGCATTTGGACCAAACCCCGATTACAAGCCGTATAAGTGCAGCGTAGCATCGCTCCAATTCACCTCTCTTAACCACCGTGCCACACCCAAAAGCTCGCACAAAATCCTCGCCACCGACCTCGCACCTAACTCACCTGCGTGCACATCATACCCTTGCATCCCAAACCCACCATCAACATTGACATCACCTCCAATTTCACCCACTGCCCTTGATCGCTGCAAATGAATGCTCCTATTCAAGAACACTTGTTTTGAAGCTAATTGATTTTCATGTGGAGATGAGCTAGGTACTGCTAACAGTATAAATTTTACATTAGCATTTTTCTTGTTGCTCGCTACATTGTTGCCCGTCCCACTGTGCGTCGGCGGCCGGATTCCGGCGTAGTTTATATATCCTTCAGTTTCGAGTTCGTGTGTCTAGGATATGAGGATTGGCATCTTTGGCCGGCGACAGATGAAGGGTGATCGGCGGTGGACGACGACGGCGTGGAGGCCGGCGCCATTCTCCCCAACCACGATCGGGGATGGCGGTGCGATAATAGTGCTTCTCTATTCGCCGGTTTTCTTCAGATCTAGGTAGACTTTGGAGTTTCTTCTTCTTCTTCTAGATCTGATAGATTTTGAGTCGCTGAGATAATCGAGGGTTGATCAACTTTGTTGCTTGTTTTGAAGAATATTCGTTGCTTGGGTTAAATTTGTCATTGCTGGCGGTGGCCGGTATCCTGCCGGCGGCGACCGGAATACCATCGGCAGGGATCGGAATTTTTCGGCAGCCGTAGGGGCTCAAAAGCTGGATGTAGGGGTTGTCTGTTGTGGGTTATGGGTTTTGCGTCTAGGGTTTGGTGAGGTTGTCCTGAGGATGGGTGGGGTTGGGGGGGATAGGGCCTCATGGGTTGGGGTTTTTGGGCGTGTTAGTCCGTTGGGGGGTGGGGAGGGGGGAAGGGGCCCTGGGAAGGGGGGTTGGGAAATCTGCTCTAGGGGTTTGTTGTTTGGGGGGAGGGGGGGTCCTGTCTGGCTTAGCCCTGTTATTGGTTTGTTGTCCGTAAAAAAACGGTTGTCTCGTGGTTTAGGTATCAATGCTGGGGGAATTTTATGCACCAGGCAAGGTTGATTGCTTCTTGGCTTTGCGCTGTGATCCATTTGAGTGTCGATTACGCCTTCGATTATTCGTCCGGTTCCAATTGTCTTTCTCATTGTAATATTTATGTCATTGTGTTCATGTTCGTGTTTTGCTGTATTTAGTTTTAAAATTGTACTTGTAATCCCTAGCAAGTTACGAAAAAAGTTAGCCTAAAGCGTAGGATATGCTCTGCTTTAGTCTAAGTGTAATTTGTTTAGGGTTGTTAGGCTTGTTGTTAGTCTGTAGTGTTATTTGTAGCTATTGTTGTTACCTTTTATGTCTGTAAAATAGTTGATCTAGCCGGGACGGCTTGTAAAACTCTTTTATATATAAAATATTTCTCCTCTTAACCAAAAAAAAAATTTGGAGGGAAGCAAAACTTTCCTAATTGAGAGGGGTTAATAGTTAGAGTGATACTCAGATAAGCTCACATAGTTATGGGTGTTAATTGAACTTATTCCACTAGTTGTTTTTTAGTTTAGACAATTATGGAAAATTGTTGAGAATTGGCTCTGTTTGACAACAAATTTTTTTTTTCAGTTTCCAAAAAAAATTAAATTAAAGAGCAGTTAAAAAAAAATTTACAAAAATAAGTGGGTGTTTGATAACCCAGTTTTTTTTTTTTTTTTTTGTGGTTTGCGGTGGCGGGGCGTGGCCGACGGTGGGAGGGTGGTGGTGGTCTAAAAAATATATATATATCAAAACTGAAAATCGAAACTCATTTTTTGAGTTTTTAAAAACAGCATTTATTTAAAAACTGGCTTTTTAAACTGAAGAAAAAAAAATGGTTACCAAACGCAAATTTTTTTCCAGTTTTTAAAACTAGAAAAAAAAAGCCCTGTCAAACAGGGTTTTAGCTTTCACTTTTTCTTTCTTTTTGGCATAAAACCAAAATAGTGCATAAATAAACGTCAAGTAAAGAAAGTTTGCCACATACTTCAAATTATAATTTGCAGTTATGAGAATTGTATAATGTATACTTTTTTTTAAAGTTATTTTACAAAATGAGGTAACTAAAGGCAGATGTACCTCTAAATTAAAGTAATTAGTTGACCGCCTTAATTTCAGAAAAAAGATATATATTGGGTTAAACTTTGACAGCCTTGCCTTTAAATCTTAACTCCACCACTTGTGATAAATGAAAAAAAAAAGAGGAAGAGAGAGAGAGAAAGAGAAATCATACATGTCACGCATTTTTGAATCGCAAGGTTCCGTCTGCATGCAGGATGTGAACGCACTCCTTGTGGGATTGATCCAAACTCACCTGCGTTTCCAGTTAGCGGTAAGTTGAATTTCTGTGAACCCTCGTTTCTTCTTTGATTGCATTTTCTTAAGCATGACATCGATATAAAGTTGTGGGCTATGGCTATATACTCAATAAAAAAAGAAAGATCAAGTAACCAGAGCTGCATATGTATTGGAATTTTTGTTATTTGGTTGCATTTTCACGTTTGATCAGTACCAAAGTTAGGCTGTTATGCAACTATCTGTGTAATTTAGTGATGCAATTCTAGTTGTTGTGATCCTCAGAATGTAACCGTGGACCAAAAAGACATAAAGACATTAACTATTAATCAAGATAAATGAAATTCGTCCACCGAGTTCAAATTTGCGTACAACATAATAAGCTAAGCACATAAGATTATATATAAGGGGGTCAAGTTAGATTTACATCTAATTTTACAACCTTGTCGTCAATAAAGGGCCACAAAGTATTAATCTACTTCTTAGCAACAATAGAATGACGATTTCACAAAAAAAGGTGGGTAGAGCCCATTTGGATGCAATGAGACCTACATATATGTGTGTATCATATAAAACTTTATAATTATAATCTACCGAGAAAGATTCCTTGAGTCAAAATAAAATAGAAATAAACAAACAAACTTTCTAATTGGAGACTTGCAGATTATTTCCGCATAGACGGAAGATGAGATGCTCGTCACTAGATAACTGCTCACCACACTATACTCACAAAAAATGCTTGTCACTAGATAACGGAATAACCTTAGTGAATATATTTGTGAGTAAAATGGATAAAATGAAATAAATTAAAATTTTAGTGACTTTATCGAAAAATGGTAAATGACTGTGGGTACATTTTACTCTTTTCTTTAAGGTTGGCAAGAGATAAAAGTGAGCCAACATTACACAAATTTTCTCCGATCGAAGGTGGGAAAAATTTGATTCAATTTTGCATTTATTCGATCTCTTTCTTCTTCTGGGTATATGTAAAAAGTTTAGATCCCGCATTTTTATCATTTTTTAGTTTTTGTAAACGAAAATGCTAAACACAAGGCCTTTTAATAATTCCAATATCAAGGTGGACAAATGCGCACCGAATTTGCTCTAATTACCGTTACCATTGCATTTGATCATTAAAAGCTTCTGTCTGTCACTCAGCCCAACGTACCCTCGTCTTAATTTCTGAACCATCAAATTTTCCGGTGAAATTAACGAAACGACTCTCATGCCAAGCAAACCGAAGAAGCATCGAAACAACCTTCGACAGACGAGCAAAAAGAAGCTAAACGTACTAAGGTAAGATTCTTTCCAATAGTTCTTTTAATCCTACATTTTCAATCCACCAATGATTGAAACCCTAACCCTAGTTATTTGAAGTTAATCGTGATAATTATTTTCTACAAGGATGTGCATTTACGTGCAACGCACGTGCTTTTATCTAGTACTAACAAAAGTTCAAATTTTGAAACCTGGAAATGATCGCAAATAATAAAATGTCTGGTGGGAAGAAGTTAGGATTTATATATGCATAACAATCTCTGTAGAACAGAATGATTTAAGAGCTTAAATATTATATCTTTAAAGTCAAGAATCAAATGAACTCAAGTGACCTAGTAGGGTGAATAAGAAACTCAATTGTTTTGGTAACAAATATAGAAGCCGTAACTTTCAAGGATCTTCCCTAATTTTCTTTCCTTCACTTTAAAAGTTGTCCCTTTTTCTTGCAAGAGTATCCATTGAAGTTTAAAGTATCAACCATTATCTATCTTGTTTTTTTTTTTTTTTTTGCCATTTCTTGTAAACATGGTCATTGTGGGACAAAATAGACTCTACATTTTGTTTTCCTTTGGTATGTTTTCTTTTTTTTCTTTTTCTGCTAGACATTTTATACATTATAGTATACTTTAGACACCCTGATATTCTATGAAGAGCTCTTTGATAAACTGTTAGATCATGAACTTTTCCACAAGCATTAGGGACTCAAGATGCACCCAGATCACGGCGCAAGTGGCACAACAGACTAGTTCAAACAACTACAACAATCAATCATTTAAACGAACGATGGCATCCTTAAAAATCTCAACGACAAAATATCAACAGGCCTTCACAATTCTTCACCGGTAATTCCCATCTCACTTGGCGTCCACACTTTTCAAATAATCAGCAACCAGGAGTTCAATGCCAACCCCGTGAGAATTATGGACATGTTGCTCGTGTTTGCTGCTCACTCTCCCACAAACAAGTTGAAGCAAAGGCCCTTTTTGCCACCAGAGCGGCTCCGGATACAACTAAGCCATGGATACTAGATACTGGAGCTTCTCACCATATCACTACTGATCCTCAAACTTTGCAGATTCCATAGGATTATGATGGCACAGCTGAAATCTCCACGGGTGATGGTAATATGATACCAATTTCTTCCACTGGCTCCTCAAATTTAATTACACCTTCACACACATTTCATCTTCATAATATTTTATGTGCCTTTGCCATTAAATGCAATCTCATTTATGTCTTTAAATTCTATAAACAAAAAATCAAAACTCTATTGAAAATTTTTCCTCTAAATTCCTTGTGAAGGCACTGAGCACAGAGGCACCTCTGCCCTCTGGTATGCAGCGGAATAGAGATGATCTATATGAGTGGCCATGCGAACGACATTCCAAGTGGACTCCAAATTCTGCGAACTTAGTCTCCACCTCACCCACTCTTTCCCTATTAAGGCATCGGCGACTGGGACATCCAACCAGTCGAATTCTAAAAGAAATCCTTAATATTTTATCTCTACCTTATTCAACAACAAACAATTTTAATTTTTGTAATTTCTGTTGTTGCAATAAAAGTCACAGGCTACCTTTTTCTAGCAATTCTTTATCAGGTGATAAACCCCTGCTATCATTTTCCAGTGATCTTTGGGGTCCATCTCCTTTTCCTTCTTTGGACAAAAAGTTGTATTACATCATTTTTGTCGACTACTTCACCTAATAAATACATGTGGCTCTATACGCTAAAAATAAAAGTGAGTTTCGAAAAAAATTTCTACTTTCCACCCGCGGGTTGAGAAATTTTTTAACACCAAAATTTTTACCCTTTACTCGGATGGCGGTGTTGAATTTAAAGGTCTTAAACCTTATCTTCATTCCCATGGCATTCAACTTCTAGTTTTGCCACCATATACCCCTCAACGAGTTGCCATTGCTGAATGGCGTCATCGTCACAACATTGAAGATGCATGTACTTTACTTCAATATCTCACTTTCACTCGGCCTGATATTAGCTCTGTTGTCAACAAATTATCTCAGTTCATGCATTCACCACTTCAATCCATTGGCAATCCATCAAGCGTCTCCTTCACTATCTCAAGCACACCATATCTTACGGCCTTCTGCTTCAAAAAATATCATCACTGGATCTTCATGTATACTCGGACCCTAACTAGGCTGGTGACCAACATGACCGGACCTCAACATCGGCTTATGTTATTTATCTCGACAACAATCGTATTAGTTGGTCCTCTAAAAAGCAACGCGCTGTTGTTCGGTCGTCCACCGAGGCCAAATATCGTGTTGTGGTCGGTGCGGTTGCTGAAACAAATTGGATAACCAATCTCTTGCATGAACTTCCGGCTCCTCTCTCAAATGTTCCTACAATATACTGTGACAATATTTTGTTGGGCATATACTCATAAACCAGCATATGATGGCACAAGATTTGAAAAAGAATATACTAGATTCCGCACCAAGCAATAAAGAAGAGAATCGAAAACAATAACAGAAAATAGAGACACAAGATTTACGTGGTTCGGCGAAAGCCTACTCCACGGTGGTAGCATCGATTTTACTATGTTTTTCAATGGAGATTACAGACATTTGTCTCTCTCAACAAACCCTCTCAAAGAATGACTCCTCTCTTTTCAAGAAAGACTTTTCCTACTCAAAGAAGGACTCTTCTCTCTTGTCTCTTCAAAGAAAGACTCTTCCTACTCAAAGAAGGACTCTTCTCTCTTTTCTCTTGTACTTAAAACACAATACATATCTGGGAATAAAAAGGCTTGGTGAGTGGAATAAAGCTCTCTTGGCAAAACATATTTGGGATTTGGCCAGGAAGAAAGATTCTTTATGGGTCAAATGGTGCCATTCATGTATACCCAAGGGGGAAAATCCAAGGTCTTTCAAGCCACCAGTCAATCTAGCATGGACCGGGATCAAGATCATCAAACTCACGGGCAAAGTTCATCAGCATATCAAGTATGACATTGGTAATTGACAACTGACCTGGTTGTGGTTTGATAGCTGGATGCCTATGGGAAGCCTAGTCAACCAATTTGGAAGAAGAATCATATATGATTCTGGTTTAGGGGAGGAATGTAAGGTGGCTACCATTATTGAAAATGATCACTGGGTCTTACCATCAGCAAGATCTGCAGCTCTCAGGCTATGGAAGGAAAATATGACCACCATACTATTGCCTCAGGGGGTTAGGGAGGACAAAGTCTTGTGGCAACTGAACAACAACGGTCAATTTACAGTAAACTCAGCTTGGGATTCAATGAGAACTAAGAAAGCAAATGTGACATGGTGGAAATTGGTGTGGTTCACATGCAACATCCCTAAATGTGCATGTATTCTATGGATGCTTTGCAATAATGGGATTAGAACAAATGAAATGTGTGTTCTATGCAGCCAACAAGTAGAAGACATTAATCACTTGTTTTGGAAGTGTGAGTTTACAAAGAAGATATGGAAGGAGATGGGGAACAAAATGCTGATAACACCTCAATGGAACTCATGGAAGCAGTTTTTGGATTCTGCAGTTTCAAAGTTCAAAGGCAGAATGTTCAAATCCAAGTTGAGAAAATTAGGAATTTCAGTTGCTGTGTATATGATTTGGAGAGAGAGAAACAATCGAACATTCACACAGCAGGCCCAGTCAGTAGAGGAAGTCATGCAATTAATCAAGCACTGGCTACAATGGAGAGTGAGGAGCTGGAAACAAGAACCCAACTCATGTACAAACAGGAAACTATGTGAAAATTGGGAAATAAGCAAAGGAGTACTATTAGATTGAGTGGCAGGGAGATGCAAATCACACTAAATGATAGAAATCTGTGGGAGATTGCATATCATGTGTACATATGATTCTTTGGTTTTAATAAAATTGACTTTCAAAAAAAAAAAAACACAATACAAGAAAACATATATATATATAGATAAGTAGTGACTTTCTCTAAATAACCAATGTGAGACAAGACTTAAATACTTAGGTCCAAATCACAATCTTCTTTGAATAACAGAAATGGGACACCCACACATTCTGGGTTTTTATCCAAGACACATTATCACAAATCTCCACCTTGCCTTGGATAAAACAAGCCACAAACAATCTGAAAATCATCTGATGCTACCACACCTGCCCCCTAGGGCTGCACCTCAAATACTGCTGATACTGATCAAATCTAAGCAATGCTTAAACTTGATCTCTGGAATATGCTCTGTCATTATGTCCGCTGAATTTTCATCTGTGGAAATCTTTTCTACCATAACAGTACCCTGAGAAACCATGTCCCGAATAAAATGAAACCTGACATCAATGTGTTTGGTCCGCTCATGGAACATCTGATTTTTGGTCAGACATATGGCACTTTGGCTATCACAGTAAACAGTGCTAGACACAGGATTAAATCCCAAATCACTAGCCAAGCCTTTCAACCGAATGGCTTCCTTCACTGCTTCGGTCGCCGCTATGTACTCAGTTTCTGTAGTAGACAAGGCGACAATAGTTTGAAGAGTAGCCTTCCAACTGATCACATAACTCAAAAAAGTGAAGATATATCTTGTCAAAGATCTCCTCCTATCCAAATCTCCAGCATAGTCTAAATCCACATATCCAATAACACTACCATTCGCATTACTGCCCCGATGGTAGACTAAACCAGTATCCGCAGTACCTCCCAGATATCGAAGTATCTATTTAACTGTCTGCCAATGAGTTTTCCCAGGATTACCCATGTACCTGCTAACCACACTGACTGCATGAGAAATATCCGGTCTCGTACAAACCATAGCATACATGAGACTGCCCACTGCACTAGCATATGGAACACACGGCATGTGCTCCACCTTCTCCTGGGTCTGTGGGGAATCAGCTGCTGAAAGCTTGAAGTGTACTGCCAAATGAGTAGTCACATGTTTAGAGTTTTTCATACCAAAGCGCTGCAGTACTCGCTCAATGTACTTTTTCTGGGACAAGTACAAATTTCCTGCATGTTTATCCCTCTTAATCTCCATCCCTAATATCCTCTTTGTTGCACCCAAGTCTTTCATCTCAAATTCCCTTTTCAACTGCTATTTCAAACTGTTGACATCTGACATCGATTTTGCAGCAATCCACATGTCATCAACATACAATAACAAGTATATATGAGAACCATCCGCGAGCCTCTGGTGATACACACAACTGTCATAGGCACTCCTGGTGTAACCTCTCTCTGCCATGAAAGTGTCGAACCGCTTATACCACTGCCTTGGAGATTGCTTTAATCCATACAAGGATTTCTTCAACAAGCAAACATGATCTTCCTTATCTTGGATCACGAATCCCTCTGGTTGACGCATGAATATCTGCTCTTCCAACTCACCGTGTAAAAAAGCTGTCTTGACATCCAGTTGTTTTAACTCCAAGTCATATAGAGCAACCATAGCAAGCAACACTCTTATCGAAGTATGTTTTACTACAGGAGAAAATATTTCATTGTAATCAATACCTTCTCTCTGAGTAAAACCCTTAGCTACCAAGCGTGCTTTATACCTTGCATCTTCCGTTCCAGGAATTCCCTCCTTCTTGTAGACCCATTTGCAACCAACAATCTTCTGGCCCACAGGCGGTTTCATGAATTCCCACGTTTAATTTTTGTAAAGAGATTTCATCTCTTCACTCATAGCAATTGTTCACTATGCTGATTTCGTGCTCTTGATGGCCTCTTTGTATGTAACAGGCTTTTCAACCTCAATAATCTCTCTGTCACACTAAGAGCATAAACAACTATATCTGTATATCCATACTTCTGAGGAGGTCGAATTTCTCTTCTCGGTCTATTTCTGGCAATGCTATATTGTTGTTCCTAAGGTTCTTCATTATCCTCGGTAGAATGAGAACCATATTCCTCATCTGTAGGAATTATAGGCAAATAATCTGGAGTTTGAACCTCTAGCTCCACCTTCTCCCTGACACTATGGTTTTTTCCTGCATCAATCAACTCTTTCACAATGATCTATGCCAAGAGTTTACTGAGAATATGCGCAGGAAATTTGAGATGAGCATGATGGGTGAACTTACCTTTTTCCTTGGACTTCAAATCAAGCAGTCAAAAGAAAGAATTTTTATAAGTCGGTCTAAGTACACACGGGAACTTTTGCAAAAGTTTGGCTTGGATAATGCTAAACCTAGATGTACTCCTATTTCTCCCGGCGTTAATCTTGTCAAAGATGAAAATGGTAAAGATGTGGATAACAAACTTTTTTGTGGTATGATTGGTAGTTTACTCTATCTTACTGCCTCTAGACCTGACATCATGTTTAGTGTTTGCATTTGTGCCCAGTTTCAAGCATGTCCTAAAGAATCTCATTTATCTACAGTTAAACGTATTTTCAAATATCTCTCTGACACTTTAAACTTAGGTCTTTGGTATCCTCGTAGTTCCTCACTAGATCTGGTAGGTTTTTCTGATTCTGATTATGCGGGATGTCTTGTTGATCGAAAAAGTCCTAGTGGCACGTGCCAGTTTCTCGGTGATGCTTTAGTATCATGGCACAGTAAGAAACAGACATATGTAGCTATATACATAGCTGAAGCGGAATATGTTGCAGCTGGAAGCTGTTGTGCCCAAGTATTGTGAATGCGACAAACTTTACGAGATTTTGGTGTCTCTATAGACCATATTCCTATTATGTACGATAGTAGCAGTGCTATAGATATTAGTAAAAATCATGTCCAACACTCGCGCACTAAGCACATCGATATTCGTCATCACTTTCTCCGAGACAATGTTCAAAAAGGGTTAATAGAACTCAAGAAAGTTGGCTCTGATGATCAGCTCGCAGATATCTTTACAAAACTCTTAGCTGAATCCTCTTTCTGTTCTCTTCGTCGTCATTTAGGAATGTGCAATCTTAGTTAATTTTTACTCCTGATGGACTTTGAGTCGACTAAAAGTCTACTTTCAGTCGACTAAAGTCCACTTTCAGTTGACTCACACCCCTTCAGTCGACTGAAACATGACTTTCAGTCGACTGAATCTTCATTGCCTATTTATATATCACCTTTTTCACTTTCACTTTTTACTGTTTCTCTTTTTCACTTTTTGTCTTTCGTTTTCACTGTCGTTTCTCTTTTCTCTTTCTTCTCCACCTGTCACGCCAAGGACCCACATGGCCTCCAACCCACGTCATCTAATTTGTCGTCATCTTGTCATTCAATCTGACGACGAATCAGATGGGGCTCCACTCTCTGCTGATGCTCCACCTGCCGATGTTGCTGCTCCACCACGGCCGACCACCCGCCGTTGCACCCGTCAAACATCCACCGATGCTCCGCGCCGCTCGTCCTCTGCAACTGTCCCTCCGCCAACTGCTGCTCCGTCCACTTCAGGTACTGCAGTTCCTACCCCTCATTCTCCTCCTCCTCTTCCACCTACTGCCTCTTCTTCCTCTGTTCCTCCACCAACTTGCCCACCCCCTACCTGCCTATATACTTCCTCTACCGATATACTTCACATTCCCCATTTCTTTCCGACTGCCGACGAACAAATCACATATTATACAATTTTGTCAATCGGGAACTCATCCCCGGTTGTCCAAGTGATGTCAATCTCATGACTCAACTTGGTGTTACCGCCCTGTTTGAGCGAATGAGATGTCTCTCCATTCTCTCTCCACCCTCCACTTATTATCCTGCTCTTGTACGAATGTTCTATTCCAACTTGCATTTTACTGCTCAATCACCTACTTTTTTGACCTCTTATGTGAATGGGGTCCACATCCATCTTGATGCCACCACCTTGGCCCACATTTTCGGTTTTACAAATCAATCCTCTACCCTTGTTTTCACCGCCAACACGTGGTGTACCACCAGTTCTTTTACTCCACTCCAACAGACCCAAACTCTCTTAGGGGACCCGTCTATTTCTCAACCCCGTAAACCCAATTTGGGTGACATGTCTCCTCTTCATCGCGTTCTCCACCTTATTCTTTGTTACAATCTCTCGGCCCGTTCCGGCTCCTATGCTACCTTTTCATACTTAGACATCATTCTTCTCACCCATTTCATTCGGGGTTCTCCATTAAACATTGCAGGCATTATCATGCTCGTCATGAATGCCCGTAAAAACAAATCCTCTGTTAATCTTCTTTTTGGCCTTCTATTAACTCGCGTCTTTGAACATTTTCATGCCCCCCTGCCTACCTCTAACTCGGAACGTATCCCTCTTCCGGGTCATCATGTTCTCGATGAAACTTCTCTTCGTCGTGCCGAATTTGCCATCCGCTCTGATCTCACCTCCAACAATGTCCTTCTTGAGCGCATCACGGTCACCGACCCTTCCCACACCCAGTCTGTTCCAGCCCACACTCCTACTTCTGTTTCCATTCATGTTCCCTCCCCTGTTCCTGCCATTCCCTTAGCCCCTCCTTATGCTCCCTTCCCATCTTTTTCACCTCATCCACCTTCTTCTTCTCCGTTCATTCCCCCTGCCCCAACTGACCCATCTAGCTCTATCCCCTCCCTTCTACTGCCCCTTCCACTTCGGTCCCACCCCTCCTCACCCTGCTGATCCCTTCTTCAGTAGTCCGCTAAACTACTTCTCCAATTTCAATTTTGATGACTTCCTCTCTTCTGACCACCCCAACCTCTCTGACACTCTTTCTCGTCTCTTTACCTCGATTCAGCTCATCCTTGAATCACAAACCACCCTTGCTGCTTCCATGACCGCTAACCACACTGCTCTTCTTCATGAGCTTGCTGCTCTTTAGCAGTCGGTTCAACATTCTTCCGCCCAACTTCTCTAAAACCAAATTGATTTTCACAACCTCCTCAATGACCTTACCGCTAACCTTTCCTCTCTCCCTCTCAATCACACCCCCCTTCTGGAAAGTCTGACTCAGATGCAACAGGACCTTCACCGCCAGCAAGAGGCTGTCCTTCAAGCTCATCGTTGCCAGACTTATCTCACCACGAGCATTCTGACCGAACAAAACCGCTATCTGGCCCATCAGATCTTCGATCAGGCTCATGGTTTTCGGGTGACTCGTCCCAATATCTTTCCCTCTCGACATACTGGAAACGCAGGGGAAGAATGGTTCTTCAACCTGTATCTTCCTTACAACCCTCCGCCGCCACGCTCTCCTCGTGTCGTCGAAGTCGTTGAAGTTCCCACAACTACTCCGCCGCCTGCTGATCCCTCCTCTTCTGCGCAAGGTGCTCGTCGCTCTGCTCCACCGCCTGCTGACCCCTCCTCCTCTGCTCAGGGGGGTCGCCGCCGCCGGCCTTAGATTTATTTATTTATTTATTCATTCTTTGTTGCCCTGGCTGCCCCCACTTTTTGCTTTGACAAAGGGGGAGAACTAGTATTAATGTGCATATGTATTAAATCTTTTATTGCAAATTGATTGATGGTCTCTTTATTATTCCCTTCTGTGAAAGTTAACTGATTAAGGGGAAGTATGTCTTTATATTTGTTAGAACTTATATTGTCATCATAAAAAAGGGGGAGATTGTTGACTTGTTGATTTTGATGATTTCAAACTTATCTTATCTAACATTAATTTGACAATACTATTAAGATAAATATTTCAGGATTTATCTTAATCAAACAAAGACATGACCTTGACATGGATGACAAAGACTTTGGACGACCTTGACATGGATGACGAAGATTTTGGACGACCTTGACATGGATGACAAAGACTTTGGACGACCTTGACATGGATGACAAAGATTTTGGACTTGGTTGGACTCAAGTATTTGGACTATAAATGAAGATGCAAGATCTTGAAGTATAATTTTTTATTGATTAGCTTTTCCGTAAGTCCTTCTTAAAAAGATCTGACAGAAATTCTAGTAAAGAACGAAGCCAAGATTTTTAGTCGAAGTCAAGTTTTTTCAGTCAAAGACAAAATGTTTCAGTCGAAGCTGTGACTTTCAGTCGAAGCTAAGCCTTTCAGTCGAAGCTAAGACTTTCAGTCGAAGGCAAGACTTTCAGTAGAAGCCAAATGTTTTAGTCGAAGTCAAGATTTTCAGTCGAAGTCAAGATTTTCAGTCGAAGCCAAGACTTTTAGTCGAAGCCAAAATGTTTTAGTCGAATCCTTCTTGTCTGGTTTTTTCCTTCCTAACGGTCCACTATTTCTTTCTTGTATAAATAGGGAGTCCGTTAGAGCATTTATTACCTTTTCTCTCGCGCGAACTTTTTACTCCTAAAAACTCTCTCATCTCAATCTCTTATTCTTATCTATTGTCTTTTGAGTGAGTTTACCTTTGAGAAAGTTCTTTGTAAGCTTCTTGGTTTGGTTCTTGAAAGGATATAGATCTTCCCACCTAAGAAGGCTTAGTCTTAAACTTTCATTGTAATATCTGCTCAAGAAGGAGCCTATTTATTGTATGCAAATTGTAATCTCTTTTCATTTGTAATATGTTGGAAACCTTGAAAGGGTTTCGGAAATTGTACTGTGGTTTGAGCTAGCACCCGAAGCTAGTTGGTTTAGTGAAAGGCTCGAGTAGGTCTCCCTTGTGTGGAGTGCTCGAGGACTGGACGTAGGCTGGTGGGGCCGAACCAGTATAAATCTCTGTGTTAAACTTGTTAGTGTTATATATGTCCTTACGTTGTAATCTCTATCTTTAAATTCATACTCAAAGTTGTAAAACACATATTCACCCCCCTCTGGGTGTATTTAGGGAACTACAACTATGAGGGATTTGAGAGTGTTTAATCTGGTGTAGTTGAACTATCGTGGGTACGTACGGGTTTTTTGGAGTGATGTATTGTGCTAGTTTGGTTATCACTTAATACAATATTCCTCAACGTTGGACATTCTTTCTCATAGGTCGCACGTTCCATTTCCTGTATGAGGAGATGAGTGAACAAGAGATAATGAGGGACTGCAGGATTTATTTGCCCCGTGTGGTTGAGTGGGAGCTGTTGATAAATTGGGTCGGTGGATATATTATCCGCCCATTGATAGATAATGTTTATTTGTTTGTTAGGATTATTACTGTTAATTAGAGGATATTTATTTCCTAAGTGTGTGAGATAAGTACAATATTTATCTCTTAGGTGTTTGAGATAAATACATCTTTATCTCCTAAGTGTTTGAGGTAAAACATGTCTCTAATACTATATATATATAAAGGCTAGAGATATCCCAAGAAATCACAAGTCACAGCAATAAGTGACAGACAATAAGTCACAAGACAATCCCTCTCTCTGTTGCACTCTCTCTAGAGCATCACTGAGCTCAAGGATTTGGTTTGCGGACGAAGTGGACGAAGAACTCGACTCACTTAGAACTCCATTTGACTCTCTTAGAGGAACTTCCCTGTTTGCGATCCATACAACTATTTTTGGGAATTTCTTGTACCATATTCCCAAATAACGGCTGGTAGAGTTGGAACCGCGAGGAGAGAAGAAGCCTAGTTCAAAGATTTTGCCCGAGGAAACCAAAGTCTCACCATCTCTGATGGATTCATCTGACGTTATTCTGTCAGCGGCCTTGCAAAACTCAAAGACTGAGAATGGAATGAAAAGTGAGTCTATAAGAATGCTGATAGTAAAAGGCTGCATGGTCATCGCTCGGAAGAGCTCTAGTATTTGGCAGAATCAAGTTCTCCGTCCAAAGGAGGAGATGATCTCACCTTAGCTTCAATGTAGACATGCAACCAGGCTGATTTGCAATGAACAGAAGATTTAAAGAGTCAACTATTAGTCGAAATTATTTTGCTCTAGTTTCGAGTTGTTAAGAGGAAGGTTCCCTTGTGAAGCAATAGACTGCACAAATAAGTCCATGGAAATTTTAAAGCACACCCAATGTGACTTTGAGGATTGACAACTTTGCTGGGTATTATTCACAAAGGACATCATTAGTCATTAGTGAGCTTTCATATGCATGACAATGAAGGCTATACTTCAATTCTGTCTTCAGGGCTGGACTTAAAAATAATCAGGCTTCCAATATTGGAGGCAAGAAGATGAATTAGTTCTAACACAAAAGATATGCTAACATAAATTGGACATGGCTAAAAAATTGCAAGAAGAAGAGTGAAGAACTGACAGCAACTGAGAAATGCTTTCTTTTTTCTCTTCTCTTTAAATAAGACCACCTGTCACTTCTTTTAACTAGTACTTTCTCAATATACATTGCACCTAAATCCTCAGTGATGCTACTTGCTCTATCTAGCTTCTGGCAGTGTTATTGATGTTGCACACTCAGAGGGGCACCTATCCTGACCTGTTAATGTATCGGCTTCGACAGAACTTCTTTCTACAAAGAAACCAGGCTGCATAGGTTGAGGTAAAGTCACACCCTCATTGCCCAACATGAAAACTACAGATGACATCGTTGGCCTGTCTTTTGGCAATTTCTGGACGCACAGTAGACCGACTTGAATGAATCTTAGCACTTGAGATTCAACATATGTATCCCTCAAACATGTATCCATTAGTTTCAAGGCCTTCCCTTGAGTCCACAACAACCAAGCCTACAAAGGTTGCAATCTAGTAAGCCATTTCAATAGCAAGAAAGAGAGAAAGATAGTGTATATGCTTACATGTCCCAAAAGACTATGATAGTGATCTGGATGCTGATATTTTGTGTTTCTTTTCCCACTCACTATCTCGATCAAAATCACGCCAAAGCTGAAGACATCAGACTTGACTGAAAAGTTCCCATCAATTGCATACTCCGGGGACATATAACCACTACATGAAATTAAGAGCCTCAAGAAAATTCTCCAATAACCGACATGTCTATTATATTTCAATCCTATTGCAGTAAACTGTACTTACTAGGTTCCAATTACGTGCTTAGTTTGGGCTTCAATTTGGGCTCCGCCAAAGGTGCTTGCAATGGCGAGATCGGAGATCCTTGGGTTGAGCAAATTATCCAGTAAAACATTGCTGGCTTTAAGATCCCTATGAATGATTCTTAATCTGGAGTCCTGATGAAGGTAAAGAAGTCCCTTAGCGATGCCCATAGCAATTTCAAATCGACTTTGCCACTTGAGTGACCCTCCATCATGACCTGTGTGAGGTGCAGATAAGGATTAAGAATGCATATTCATTAAGAGAATAACAGGAAGACGATAATTAGATAAATTCATACCAAATAAGAAATAGTCCAAGCTTTTTTTGGGCATATACTCATAAACCAGCATCCTCTCTTCTCCTTCAAGACAACATCCTAAAATCCTGACAAGATTTCTGTGCTGAAGTTTGGATATCAAAATAATTTCATTCTTGAACTCGTTAACACCTTGCCCTGAATTCTTTGAGAGCCTCTTCACTGCAATCTCCTGTCCCGTCGATAGCTTACCCTAGAATTGATACAGCAGTCACATTTCTGATATGAATTTTGAGTTACTAACCAAAGAACATTTTTACCTTGTATACAGGACCAAAACCACCCTCGCCGATGATATTTGCGTCAGAGAAGTTCCTAGTGGCAGTTGTTACAGTGGCCAGATCGAACAATGGTAACTCTATGTCTTCGTTGTTTGATTCTGAAATTGTAAAAAGAGAAACTGGTGGGATTTATGATATTTGCAACTACATTTTACTTATGATTCTGAAATTGTAAACAGATCAAACAATGGTAATCCAGGCTGATGAAAGATTAATAGTACGAGAGTGGACAAGTTTTCACCTCCTTTACTTTTCCTCCTCGAAATGCTACACCAGGTTAACAAGCTAAGGATGAGAATCCCTGAAACTGTTGGTATGACTGATTTCAGAACCAGTCTTTTCACCTTCGGAATATGGTCTGTAAAATTCACATGTTAGCTCATTAGTAGTTGTGAACCTCAGTATTTGTCAGCTGTTTATGAAGAAAATAGCGATATAAATTCCATCTCGTGAATTCTAATAGTTTCATATCCTCTTAACTACAGAGTATTATGTAAGCACCTACTACTGGCTTTCTTTGAAACTTAGCTCTGTATCCTCTAAAGAAAGAGGAGCATAATGTAGGGATGGTGGTAAACTTGAAGGACAAGGCCTAGAAGGACTGACCTCAATAAATGCGCAAAAAGTATTCATCCTCCCATGTGGCAGGATATAAACTTACCTAGTCCCGACACTGGCATACGGACAAAGAGATCTTGCTCACTATCTTGTTCCGAAAATTCTCGAATATCAATCAGATCACTAAACCACATTAAACAGCCATGCTGTCCTTCCCTAACATCTGAATTTGCAAAGGCCGTGCAAGAACAATTCTTCAAGCACTCGGCCCGACATTGCTTCAGCTTCATGTTCTTTTAAAGCGAAAACTCCAAGACATCAGACAACTTCACATTTTTAAGCTTCAAAAATCCTTCTCCCTTCTGACAATCCAACACAGGCCTCCAAACACATCCGCTGGACCAATCAACAACAGCCCACCGTGCTTGTGACATTGAAATGAACCCTTCCAAGCCACCACAAATCGTTTTTCCATAAATTCTGCATATACCATTGGCACCACACCGTCCATAATCGTGACACATGTTATTTGGTTCTGTATACATAACGGTCCAGTCAGAGCTTCCTTCATACAGCACAGACCGTTGGATCACGCCTGACTCATTCACTGTGAGCCTTGTGATGATGGATTTGTTACGAAACTCGATCTTAGAGTACAACTCATCAGTGATACTAAACAAAATGCACTTGAACACAGAGGATGACAGTGAAGAAATACCGCCAAACCGAATTCCATTCCAGGCCCCCGTTCGGAACTTCTTCTCTGATCCTTTACGAAGAACAACTTGAGGCAATCCGAGAATATCAAGCTTGTAGGTGAAGTCTCCAGGAGACGGGTCATTGGCATCTTTCCATGATGTCAAGTAACGACTGATGCCATTAGCCAGGCTCCATCCCATCTTCATGACAGGTAAAAGTGTGTCTGCTGGATAATCAAAACTCTGCCATAAATAAGTTTCTGTATTCACATTGCTACTATTCTCTCTGAGAACAAGGTTCCCAGAATCTAATAGCTGTGCAACTGAGTTGTGCACAGAAGTCAACGAATTTGATGACCACATAACACTCTTCGAACCATTGAGGAGAACAAGATTGCCATTGCTACTGATAGCTAGAACCCCATTTGAATCTGTTATTGGATTCACCCTGTTTGCAGTCCACACAAAGATTTGTGGAAATTTCTTGTACCATATTCCCAGATACCTGTTACTTGAACCATTTGGCGAGAAGAAGCCTAGTTCAAAGCTTTGGCCTGGGGATACCAAAACTTCACCATCAGTAAGAGATTGGTTTGAATCTAAAAGAAGAAGAGTTGCTGTGGAGGATCCCAAAATCGATAACGCGAGAATCAGAGAGTAAAAACAGAATAAGAAAGTGAAGTCGTTCATTGTAATATGAGAAACAGCTGATATATGTGAGATTTCGATGTTAACCAATGATCATGATGACCATTCAAGAATGTAGGTTTCCGATTTCGTAGTGGTTGACATTTTTCTTTCAGATATTTCTAGTTTTAGCTGGACGCGGTCAACAGAAGAAGGATACTGCCGCAAGAGGCAACGCAACATATAATCAATGCGGACAGAACTTGACCTGCTCACGTAAATGCTATTCAATTGGGCTGATATAAACGTCAAAGCACACCTAACTAGACTTTTGACTCTGGTACCACCTTATGTGGCAGTGTGGAACCGGGAGAGGAAAGATAAAAGTTTACTTGGTGGTTGTTAGACTCGGGACACAAATTTGAGAAGCAAGAAAAAGCCCGCACCTTATCGAGTAAGATATGTTCAACGGCATTCTATCATTTTGTAATTCACAAGTTCTTGTATCTTTCAATTTTTTGCAAATTTTTGTAATAAAAATCAAATATGTAAACATTCATTTTGCTTACAATATTGTTTTGGTTTGATTTGCCTTGTCATACAATATTGGTTTGAATTTTATTTAATGTTTATATGAGTCAAATTTTAATTTTTTCACCCGTTTCATTTTTTTTTTTTTTTTAATCAAGTACGTAAAACCCGACTAGAGATACATGGATAAAGATAGGGCGGAAACTGAATATACCGTTATCCGGTTAGAACAAGAGTTGCAAATGCAAAGAAATGGTTTATCATAACTTCTGTCATCTCATTTGTTAGTTACACCACGTTATAGTTACACCACGTTGTGTCTATATAAAAATTTTCTAGGCAAATGTAGGTTTTGCGGGTACAAAGGACACACTCAAGGGGTAAAATTACCAGAGTTTTCAGTCCCGCAACATCAGTCATCAGGTTCGTGTCCTCCTTCCTTTTGAAATGCAGGTTTATGCGCGTGTGGGCATATTTTTAACCTGCATATGCCAAGGTACGCAATTGTATCAGTGGTATTTGTGATAATATAGATGCCAATGCCTATATGTGCCACGTTTGCACTAGAGATGTTTGTGGAAATGCCGCTGCGTAGAATTTCTGATTGAAATGCAGTTTCTTGATGTTGAAGTCTATGATTTGTTTAGTTTTGCCTTTGCGCTTTACAATCCATTCACTTTCGATGCGCTCGAAACTATTCACATGCTCCACGTACATGATTGAATTAAGTATGAAAAGTTTCTTCTTGGTCGGCAGCTTCTCTGGACGTTTCTTCTTGTTCTTGACTGGCAGTCAAGAAACAAGCTGCCAGTCAAGGATCAACTGGCAGCTTCTCTGGAAGTTTTTGTTCCTTTTTTCTTCAATTGTTCTTTCAGAGTTGGTTATTAGAAATATAGGTTTCTTTGGAACTTGAGGTTCATTGTCATTTTCTCCTTTCTGGATACTTAAAAATTAAGGTAGAATGACTGATTTTACATGCGATTTGACAAATAGAATACACATTGTGGGATGCAAGTTTGGTTCAGAATGGAACTGGGGAAAAGAAGAGAAGATACAGCCGTAGACTCTTAGCGTGATGGTGATTTGGAACCCTCTTGGTTGAAATCAACGCTCTCATAAGGAAATGTTTTGCTTTCTTATGCAAATTTTCTTTGTTTTCCGTTAATTTACGAGCGTCGCGAAACCCAGAAATCAGAACTTACGGAGAATAACTGAATTTCGGTCAAGATCTCTTCTTGTCAATGTATTTCATCAGCAGAAGCACTTAAATATGGATCACCGTCGTTCTCATCTCAAACTAACTAATGCATTGTCCTAACCTTTTCCCTTGCCCTTTTTCATCTCAGTCCTCATTCATAAAGCTCAGTATATCACCTTTATGCCCTTTTTAATGGATTTTGTGGTTTCTGTTAGAAAAAAAGTTGCGGCTAATTCTATGCTGTTGCTCTTTAACGTAAAGGGGAATATACTCCGCTGCAGGAATCCATTTCAGAAATGGTCATCGCTTCTCTGCCCCTTGCCCTTGATTGTCAAAAAGACAATCATATGCCGAATGTTTAGTGCTATTAAGAGAAATTCAAGGAATGACAATTGTTTGATTAGAAACAGGAAACTTCTAGTACTCGAAACAGAAAATAGGAAATGTACGAGCTATTGACTATTTACTAATAGAGAACTTGGCAAGTGGCATTACCGGGAAAGATCTCAAGCAAGCAGAACTACAGTTATAAATGACATGAATTTCAAAAGTGAAAAGCCATTAAAAGAAAAGATTCATCAGGCCGTCAAATACCACATGGAATGAATGAGGCGGCATGGGCCTAGCTCAGCCTAGTGTTTAACCAAAAGGTATGCTCAAGAGTAGGAAAAGCCCACCAGGTATAAGAACTAATCTCAAACCCCATGTATGGTCGCTGTGGGACTTGAAACTCACCTGCGCGAAGCGTGAAATAAGATGTGAGCCCACCGAGCCGAAGGAAGCGGCGAGAAAGTGACCTGAATGGGGCGACATGGACCTTGCTCTGATACATATTGAAGCCTAGTGTCCAACCGAAAAGCATGTTCAAGAGTAGGAGAAGCTCACCAGGTAAGAGAACCAATCCCAGACCACCAATCACAAACCACATGTATCATAGATATGAGACTCGACAGTACCTACATCTCACGTGTCATTATGCGTGTAGGGATATACATACACAATAGCAACTGCTTATGTTAATTTGTACTGTTCTATATCTATATCAGATTGTATCATAAGGTACACATCACGACCACGGTACTGCTATTGATCATCTTTATGGAATTCTTCAGTTCTTGATACCACTGTCCCTTCTCTTTATCTGGCTTCCAACGTTGTAATAGTCAAGACACCAAACTCTTCACTACCTGATGCGGTGTTTGTTTCAATGGCACTCCTTTCCACGAAAAAGCCAGGCTGCTTTGGTCGAGGTAATGTTCCTTCCTCATTTTCTAACATGAAAAGTACAAATGACATCGCTGGTCTGTCTTCTGGGAGTTTCTGGACACATAATAAGCCCACTTGGATACACCTCTGTACTTGAAGCTGAACAAATGAATCCTTTAAATATTCATCCATGAGTTCCAAAACCCTGTTTTCATTCCATAGCAGCCATGCCTGGTAAGATTTCATGGCAGCAGTCAGTGAAGAACATCAGTTATGCACAAGGAGACAATGAGGGAGAGAGGTAGTATGTCATCTGTAGTACTCACATGTCCCAAGAGATTGTGGTGGTGATCAGGATGATAAAACCCCCTGTTCTTTTTGCCACTCACCAACTCTATTAAAAGCACACCGAAGCTGAACACATCTGATTTCACTGAGAACTTCCCGTCTATCGCATACTCTGGGGACATATAGCCACTACATGAAATTATCACGATAAGGTCGTCTAAAGTTGAATGCATAATTTTATTTAAACGCATAGAACTTACTATGTTCCAATAACTCTTTAGTTTTTTCGGATACTTGATTCCCACTGAAAATTCTTGCCAGACCAAAGTCAGAAATTTTTGGAATCAAGTCCCCGTCCAGTAGTATATTGCTAGCTTTGAGATCTCTGTGAATTATTCGTAGTCTGGAATCTTGATGGAGATAGAGAAGTCCTCTTGCTATGCCCTTAGCAATGTCAAAGCGCTTTTGCCAATGCACACCTCTGTGTTGTCATTGGTTTGTGTTAGCTAGTTTTGTTAACTATATATGGTTGTGTCTTTGTGTAACTAGTAACTTGAGTTAGTTTGTGTCTTGCATGTAGGCCACTTGTTAGCTTACTAATAGTGTATGAGAGAGGCTTTAGCATGTGTGGTCTGCTTAAATGAGTGTGTGAATGTGAAAGAACTAGAGCTGTGTTCTAGTGAAAAACAACTCAGTTACTCCCCTATTTTGCCCCTGTAATCTGCTGAAAGTGCAGACCTGTTTTGCCTCTATAATATCACTTGTTTGAGTCTTATCAAGCTGAAAATTAGTTCTAGAACAAGGCAACATGGTGCATTAGGTTTTTTATGGTACAATCACCCCTGGCTTGAGAAATGGGATTGATTCACAAGAAACATGATTCAACACGTTAATTTTGCTGCGTTTTGCTTGGACGTAGGTGGTTAAGTATCAATTTGGTTTCAGGGTTATTGTTGAATGATGGATGCTAATGCTCCAAGAAAGAAGTCTAAGGATATGAAAGATAGACTTGGTAATTTACCTGAAGCTGTTCTTGGTCATATTCTATCCTTACTTCGGACAAAAGATGCGGTTCGAACCAGTCTATTATCAAAAAGGTGGAAATATATGTGGACTTTGGTCACAAATCTGGATTTCAGTGATTCATTGCTTTACTCTGGGACCAGGAGAAAAAGTAGAAAGATGTCCTTCATTAAGTTTGTCGAGACGGTGCTTCTTCTACTTGGCAAATCAGCTATACAGAAGTTCTTCCTCTCATGCTCTAAGGAGAACTATGGCGCATCTCGTATTCAGACATGGATCTTATCTGTCATAAGGCGCAATGTGCAGAGTATTAAAATTAGGTATGATGGTATGGAAAACTTTGTCTTCCCCGACCTTATCTATAACCAGGATTCTGTAGCAGAGTTGAAACTACGAGCTAGGTCATGCACTTTTAGACTACCACATTCTGTTCATTTTTCAAGTCTCGAAATCCTGGATCTCCGTTGGGTTACATTTCAGAACGAAAGGGATTCTGAACTGGAAGAACTGCATATTACTCTCCCTGCCCTCAATCTTCTTACTATGAACAATTGCGAGCTGCTTAGTGGGAATACCCTGTGCGTAGATGCTCTTGCACTTAGAGTCTTCATTATTGAAGAGGACAGAGACAAGAATGGCACTTGTCAACGTGTACTCAAGTTGCGTGCACCGAGGCTTGCAACATTCCGTTGCAGAGGTTCTTCATCGGCAGATGTTGTTTTCATTGGCCCATCATCGATAGAGGATGCAGTTCTTGGTCTTGATACTGAATTTTACAAATATAAAGTGGATATACGCAGCAAGATGAGTGAGGTAGCATGTCCACTTCTTCGACAACTTTCCAGGGTTAAATTTCTGACACTTGGAAGTGGAACCATTGAGGTACTTTTTCTCTTCATATGAAATTCTTTACGTAAATTTTATGAATCGTTGAAGGCATTGAACTTGCACACATGTATAGCAATTCATGAGCAGATTCTTTGTTTCTAAGCATTGGTTAGCTTTATTGTTCTTTGTTAGCTCCATTGTCACTTTCTCTATGGCTTTTGGCACTCCTACAGTGCTTTGCATGATTGCACATTGCTTAGTTGCACAAAGCGGGGGCGGGAGCTGGAAAGGGGGCGGGGGAGAGTAAGCATCAAGAAGAATCTAAGGTTGAGAGCGGCTTGAATAAATAAATGCGTAAAGAGTATTATCATTTGTTTAGTATACTTCACAGAAGAGAGAGAGGAGGGTTGCCAGCAACAACATAAAATGAGGTTTTAAGGACTTGAAGGAAGAGAAACAAGGAATTGAGTTGAAAATGACTTAATTTTCAGGTAATCTCTCACTTGTTCCATGCATCTCTATCTAGCTGACGGGATCGAGTTTCCATATTAGCTTGGGACGAGATCCCATGGAGCTCTTAACTTGGGATCGCAAAAGCGAGATTCCGAGAGAGAAGCGTTATCATATTAGGAGTTTCTTGCAACTAAGGCACATTGTACAAAATCACGTGCATTGAGTCGTATTACAATCTGCCGTTAGCCATGTAGCGATTGCCAACTAGAGTACTACTCACCCTTAGGGTCCGATTGACAAATGGAATTGGAATTAGGAATTGTAATTCAATTCCAATTCCATAGGAATTGGAATTGATTTGGAATTGAATAAAAATGTAATTCTAGTGATTGGTTAGTACAAAAAATTGGATTAAGAATTGAAATTACTTAAGTAAAAAACAAAAGGTAAATAAGCAAAGCGGGAGTTTTAAGTTTTTCTTATCAAATCATACCCCGCGCCACTCCACCCAACAAAAGCAAAATATATATATATATACATAAGATGACTGAGTACAAAATGAAAAAATGAGCCCACTAAGATAATATATGCATATGAGACCAAGTATAAAATAGATAAATGAGCCAAATTTTTTTTGTTCTTCAAAGATAACGTCAGTCGACACTACCACATACCCAGCTCAAAAACATTCAACCAACCACCACCACAGTTCCTCAGAATGCACCGTATATTACGTTGTTTCAACAAGAAAATAACTCCTAAAGAGATAATACTTAAGACGTACAGTAATAAGATATCCATGAAATATACAGTAATAAGAAAATAGTTGCTAAAGAAATAACATTTCAGATAGGTAATTATCAAACTCATCGTCCGCCTATTGATATTCAGTGAACATGCCCTTAGCGAAATTCTCTCTAAATGTTGTGCATTCATGCATAAGTCAGACAGATCTTATAACTTCTTCATCGCTCGTGTTATCTGGCATTTAAGCAGCTGCTAACTCTGCATCAACCGCTGGTAATAATCTTGTTTCTTGACCAATTTGCTCCTCTCGTATGAAATTGTGCAAGATTCAACATGCATTGACTATTCGAACCTAGAATACAAAATACAAATGATAAAAAAGAATCAGACTGTCACTTGTTATTTACTATATATATGCATGTACAAAATTAACAAGCTACCGTTCATAATATCACTTGTATTTTTACATCAAAGAAAGACGCGGCTCTAAGAATTGTCCACCGTTTCTTCAACAACCCAAATGTTCTTTCAATCACTTAGATTTTGGCCTTCCTTTCAATTCTATACAAGTATGCTGTGAATACTAATGGGGACAGCCACCTCTAATATATATTCCCCGATGTCCTCTTCTTCTTTTTAGTCCTTCAAAGTCACTCCTATTGCCTCACAACTCAAAAAAGCCAAGTCCAAACAATTGGAGGCAAAGAATAGAATTACAAGTACATTAATCTTCTTCATAGCACTAATTGCAGCAGTTAAAGCATCATATTCAAGTCTACATTTCGTACACCTCATTTAACATAACAGTTCCAGATTCAGTCAAAGGACGCCAAAGTGAGATCAAAACAAAATACAGCAATAATAGATACCAAAAGGGAACTAGGGGTGAATTAGGACACAACACCTGCAAATAATCACTTATCCAAATAGGGTCTTAGTTCAAAAGAGAATTAACTATGCCTGTTAAGGTGCCACATTTAATTCACTGAGAAAGTCACAAACATGACCAATAACTTGATAAACCAAAGAGATTAATGACCAAAAGGATGAAGAACACATCCTGCTATAGAGTGAGGTTTATTCCAATATATTAAGGCATTCTAAGCACTGGCAAGTAACTAGATTTGGCCATCTGCAAAACTACTAGCAAGAAGTGCAAGCACAGCATTTCAACCACCCATATTTTACAACCTCCCTTCTACAGTGTGGTCAACCACCTGTTCTCAATGGTAAATTTGATAGCAGGTCAAGAATACTAATGTAAAGAGCATTCCTACGTCTAGTATATTTTAAGTTTGACAGTAGGTCAGGGTTATCAACTTGGTTCCTGCTATCCTAGGATTAAGATTCGATAGAGGGAAGGGGATCACCAACACTAGTACTTCTTTCTTACTTGAATCAGGATGTACTCATTATTAGTCAAAAACCAATATGCCATATAATGTAAACAGGTTCACGCTCAAAATACATTTCTTAAATTTTATGCAAAAAGAAACTGTTATTAAAGAAATGCTTTTTGCAACAGGATAAATCCTACACAATAAGTCAATAACCAGTTTGAGTAGGCTTAACCAAAGATTTTAATGACAATGCTAAGTCATTAGATAGCGGCAAATGGCAGCTTTGCCGCCAATGCCAACACTTTCTGTCATTCCATCCCTGCCTAAGGCCACGCTACCTGCACTGCCAGCCATGCTAACACTACCCAAAGCGGCATTGCAACCATCGCCAGCTATTACTTTGCCAACATCTTCGATGACTTTGCCCACAGCCCCGACGACTTTGCCAAAGCCTACACTGCGCCCCTACCAAGCACTCAAAATCCTCTTTGCCAAACCTAACATTGCCAGCCATGCCCACTGTCCTGAAGGTAACACTGCCTCTTTTGCCAGCCACTTCATCGCCCACCATCCCAACCTCAATTCCTTCAATCCCAACCATTCCAGCAACCTTGCCCAATATTCCTCTCTTCTCTTCACCTCCTTCCACCACCAACCCATTAGATGCCAGCATTCCATGTATCGACATCATATCCAGGGTTTTTATCGTTTCTACACATTATTGCGACTCATCTCATTAACTTTTGACTATTGACAACTCCTTGCCCACCCTTCGTTCCCATTACATTTAAGGCACATATAGCACCGAAGAGGCTTTTAGTCCTATTCCAATACGAATAGACTTCACCCGCTATATCAGAGCACCACCTTCTATCACAACATAACCCCACACTCTTGTTGTTCACATAAAGTCCATCTCACCCAAAAAACACCCTTGTTCACAGAAACTCCATCTCTCCCAAAAACATGCCCACAACCACAGGCAGATCAACCCTTTCCTACCAAATGGGCAGATGGCTGACTAGGCATCAAATTGCCTTTGCACCCTATATCTATTAAAATTCCAAGAGAATCAGCTCATATGTTCTACGTTTCAGAAAAGGGAAGCAAGAGTAACATGTTAACCGAGACAATCAATATTTAGGGTTCAACTTCAAACCAATCAGAGTCTAAAGGAAGATAAATCAAAAGAAGAGTTGAGAAAACCCTAAATCAAGACAACATCTAAGCAATATTCATTACAACCATCTTTGACCCAAGCTCAAAATTAACATCAATAACAAAGTTAACTGAGATCAAAGCAAAATTAGCATAGATGCTTGACTAACCTAGACTGTCGCCATCGCCGCCGTCAAAATAGTAGATTGTCGCCGCCGTTGCCGTTAAAATACTATATCGTAGCTGCCGCCGTCTGCACAGTAGATCGCCGCTACCATGATCAGGTTGAATCAAATAGAGAAGAGAAGGAAGATTATCGCTAGCGATCGAGGTTGAATCAGAGAGGAGAGAAGGAAGAGAAGCTCCTAGCTCAGAGCTCCTTACTCAGAGCAGCGATGAGGAGAGAACGAGAGATTGTGAGTCGGGATTGGGCTTAATGGAGTGACAGGCTTGGAATTACAAATTTGTTGTTGGGCCCTGAGAATTGGACTGTGAGTCTTAAAGTGTGTTTTTAATTTCATGGAATTGAGTATGAATTGTAATTCCAATTCCAAATAAGTTATCCAATCAGCAGAATTATAATTCTTAAGGTCCAATTCTAAAACTTACCTCAATTCCAAGGCTAATTCCGTGATCCAATCGGACCCTTAGTATTATGTCAAAATTAATCTTGTCAGATGGAAATGAAAATTGAGAAACCATTCTCTAAAGAACAAACTTTGGCTGCTACTCTGGTTGGAGGAATCTTCCTCCAACCCCATATATAGTGACAATTAATAGTCACTAAATGTCTCTAGTGACTTTTCTGTTAACACTTTTAGCGACAACTTTTAACAACACTTTTTTAGCGTCACTAAATAGAAGCCACTAGAAAGATTTAGTAATCATTAATTGTCGCTATATGAGGGGTAGGAGGAAGGCTCTTTCAACCCGGGTAGCAGCTAAATTTTTTCCTTCTCTAAATGGTTAGACACGCACTTGTAAGAGACTCCAGTGTACTATTATCAGCAACTTATGTTTAGTATTGTACTAATGTTGAAATATGCAGTAATAACTAGTGATTAAAGAGTAATGTGGATAACTAGATTTATGATCGTGTTCTTGGACAGTTATGTTTCCTCGATAACATGTAGCTCGGCGAACTTAACTGATATTTGACTCTTTGTAGCTTTAACAAATTCTGAGTTTTCACTAACCTGTGTTCGTATGCATGCATGCCATCAAGGCTCTTCGTGTGGTAAGAAATTTACCAGGCCAGCTGCCCAGTTTTGAGAAATTGATCCGATTAACACTCCATGGAGGCAGAGTTGATGACTTGTTAACAGCCTTGCTTCGGTGCTCACCTGTTCTTGAGTCTCTCATTTATGAAGAGGTAAACCAACAGTTAATTTTCGGTTTTGAGGTTTGATGGTGTTGTACTCTACTCATGGCATTTATAATTTCTTGTGGAGCTGAGCTTTCACGAGTTGTTACTAGGATTGCCGTTTGCCTATTTATGTACTCTAGTTGAGAGCAATCCATTCACTTGCATTAGTTGATGTTGTTTGTAGAACATCACGCCGAAGAAGGGTGGAGCTGAGCAAGGAACAATTCCCGAATATACTTTCCCCTGCCTCAAGGTCGTGAAGTTTAATACATTTTATGGGGATGACCATGAGCTCGAGTTTGCAGAGTTTTTGTTAAGGAATGCCAAGTTCCTAGAGGAAATTACTATTGCTGCCCTGTGTGGCAGGGAGAAATTTGAAGGCATCAAGAAACGATTGTTACCATTAATCAAGGACTCGAGATGTAGCTTAATCATAGCTCCTTGGGATCATTGTAGAGTCAGACGTATTATGAACAACTTTTAGACCAAACTAGCCTTTGCACACCTGAGCGACTGGCTATCTTTTGCTGTCCGACTCTGCCGACATACTGGATATGTATGGTGGCACCGATTATGTACGACTTTTGCTCTATTTTGCTAGACTTCTACTCTTTTGGTGCACATAGCGTGGCATCGATTATTTTACATGAAGCCTGTACCTTATCAAAGTCCGTGTGCAAAGCCTAAATACATGAACGATTGACTGGATAAGTAAAACATTTTGTCTGTCTAGTCATTTCTTTTTACTTGTTTTTGTTTGGGCAAATGTAAATAAGAAGATTTGCTATTACTTTTGTGTATATTTGTAAGCCGTGGAGATGTCATGGCTAGTATGAAAACTAGTTTATGTATGTAACATCTATTCTTAACTTTTAATTTAATGTCACTCTCTCTTATTAACCTAAAAAAAAAAAAAAGGAGAACATCATGTAAGTTCATTGTCTAGTTTTAGAGAGGTTGCTCAAATTGTATGATAACGAAGAAGGGACCCAAATGGATTATTTTCTTGACACGTTTTTTCTTGGACTTGAAGATTGTACGTATTTTGCTCTTGGAGATTAATATTTTGTACTTTTTCGTTTCTTTAGTTCACGATTAATCGGAACATCACAACGGTTATCCTGTTATTAGATTTATAAAGTGAGTTGAATCTTTGCGACTTGCCAAATAGGAAAAGATGTTACCTTCAAAAGAAGCTGCATATAATCCATTTTCATTGGAAAAATCTTGGTTGCATGGGGGGTTTGTGATCCCAATTTCTCATATAACGGCCATAAGTTGTTGCTTAATGTCTCTAATGACATTTATTCAGTTACGTCAAAAAGTACTCTTAAAAGTTGTTGTCAATAGTATCAACAACATATTTATTATCTATTAATTTTTATTGTATGAAGGCCAGAGTTAGGCACTTTTTAGTGAGCAAAGAGTATAAATTCAATTAAGATGCTTTAGTAAGGCTTCTTAATTCCTAAAAACAAATTTGTGCGGAAAAGAGGGTGTGAGTTTAGCCACACACCTCCTGTGTCATTATATTAAAATTTTTGACAAAAATATTTTTCAATATTAGATGCTTGTTTCTAATTAGGTTATGAAGAAATATACTAAAAAATTGATTACTTGACGTTTTAATTTGTGATTACATGTTCAAACCTAATAAAGACCAGCTTACGGTATGCATTTATTTCCAATTTTAATCAAATTCAAAAAAAAAATGTTTTGTCTCCAGCCATTTTGAAAAGAGCCTTATGCATAATCAACTAAATTTGAAGCGACAAATCATCGCTTGAAGATTGTAGCAAATAAGTAAACAAAAAAAATGATTTTGTGTCATTATATATGACTTTGTATAAGCACTTCCATCATTATAGAAACACCACTCTTATATTCTTGTCTATACACATTTTATCCTTTGTTTGGTTTTTTTTTTTTGGTAGAAAAGGAGAATTGCATTGATAATTTAAAGTTACACAGTCGTTATGTTTTAGAGCTTACAGATATTATATGTCACAACATTCCTATGACTCGGTATAGATGACCGCAAATGTCGAAAGTAACGAAAAACCTTATGAACTTATGCATTTTGCAATTGAATTAAACAGAGTATATCCTCAATTTAAAGTAATATGCAAAGTCTACAGGTTTAGGAATCTGAAAGAACGGAACATAAATAAGAACAATCTACAAAGCATAAGGTGGTAACAATAGATAGACAATCGGGAAACGCAAGACCCAAAGATGAGCACACCATTTATGAAGGCGCAACACACAACCCAGAATCTTCAATGTCGCAATGTTCATCCTTTTACTAGCATGTATCAAATTCGAACCAAATTGACACAATACAGGGCAGAGGAACTACTACTGACCCACAACATACCAAAGTAGATACACATGATGCTCAAAACCAGAAAAGAGCCCTAAAACCCCACCCATCCACCCTCCATGTCACCCCCTTGCCCAGAGCAGATTGCCCGAAAAACCCCAGAAGACAGATCTCTTCCCCCTTCCACCTAGGGCCTCGAATCCCCCCATTTCTTCCCAATAGAACTCAACCCCCACCCTCGAGACCGTATCCCCCCTCCCCCCTCCCAAGACCCCACGAGTTCCCAAGAATAGCCCATTAACCAAGGGTAAGCCCCTGTACACCAAGCCCTCCTGTTATTAATAATAACACCACATATCCAACCTCCACCATTGTACAGTAGGAAACATATAAGAATATAATGACTAAATCTGAAGGATCATTCAGAAATGACTGTAAAAAATGTTGGTGAAATTCTTGTCATTGCCAGTGAGATTCTGGTCACCGCCTGTGATATTCTGATCACTTCCGGTGGTGGAAAAGAAGATGATCGAGCAGATCTACTTAGATCCACCTAGATCTACTGAGATCGAAGACTTACCTTGAGATCGTTGTCTCCAATCAAATTCTGGTGAGGCACGCCACCGTCCTCCCACCATTTGTGCCTCCGGGCACCCACTGATCACGTCATAAAGGATACCACAACACGAGACCGAAATAAAGAACCTACAGACTAAGCGCCATAGTGGCTGCTGCCCCAAACCCTCTTAAGCTTGGTTTTAGAGAGAAGGTAGAGAAAATAATTTTAGAGAGAAATTTTACATAGTTTTATCCGTAAACATAAGTATCTATGTGCACTTTTTAGTTGCTATATTCATTTATAAAGTTATCAATTCCCTGAAGTAATACGAACTTAGCCATCCTGGGACCAACTTTTACTAAAAATCTACGAAGTGAACAAAATTCAATAAATGATATTTTATAAAAGGACGGTTAAGTTACCTTGTTTGCTGTATCATACTTCTGCAACTTTTTTGGTATGCATATGTTTGGCGACAAATTATGTTAAAATATTTTGTTCTTGCAATGTTAAGTTATATACTCTGCAAAGCTAAAAAATATAATTTGTTCACACATGTAACTAACTAGAAATAATTTGATCGTACGCACGACATGCCTCTACCATAATAATGCGACCGGGTTACAAAAACAGTTTTTAAATCACTAAAGCTCAATTTTGATAAAATATATACTTTTGCCTTGAAATAACAAGAACTTTTAGTTAGTCACTCGGACCCAATTCTCAATACTTAAACTCACCTCAACGTTTTTCTCTTAATGAATAAAAAATCTTTGTGATTTTTTTCACTCACTAGTACTATTATAAAAAGTATTTAAACTATAATTATGAGCTTTAAATGTCTTCACTCTCTTTAACTCGCAGTGTATTAATGTCTTTAACTCTCAAAATGCTAAGACTTGAACAACTCCATAAAATCCATTTGCATTTTCTCCCTTATATGGATGAATCCACAACATGTGAAACCAAAAGCCTTCGTAGGAATACTTACCACAAGTTGACTCACTATTCACCTGTCTTCACCTCCCGCATATCTCCGTAATTAAGGGAACATGCGTAAGATTATGTGTGAAAGCAATCACACTCCAACCTTAGTAAAATTGTGGGTTGGTGTTTTGTCAATTAAAATTCAAGACAATTTCAACATGCTAAACTTAATTGCAGTGCTCATTTGTTAAAGATTGCGTAACTAGCTTCTTCTATTGACGTTAGGGTTGAGCAGGTTTCGTTTGAGGGTCAAACCACAAACCAACTGTTACCCCTCGATTTGAAAAATCTTGAAACGAACCAAACAAAACACTATCGGTTTGGACAATTCGGTAATATCGGCTTAAACGGTTCGTTTTGGTCAATTTAGATCGATTTGTGCCAATTTTTAAATGCAAACCTACTATTGGATACAAATGCTATACGAAATTGAAATTATAGTTTTTTTTAAGTGCACATAACCTTATTACATATAATATTTAGCTGCTCGTATTAACGTATGATTTAAGTATTGTCAAGATATATTTACAATATAAAAACACAATTATGCATTTGTTATTGATGTACAAGAAAGAATGAATAAGTATACAAAACATATCAATCGCTAGACTTTTGTGTTATAACTATTTTCATTATTTTCTTTTCTTTTAACTTTCAAAGTTTGTTTATTTAGATTTGTTTACCACCATGTATATGAAAATTATCGATGAATGTCTCTAAAAATAAATTAGTATATCATAGGTCGGTTTGATTCAGTTCTATTTGTGATCGGTTTCAAAAAAGCGAACCGTAAACCGAACAAAATCGAGGTCAGTATGAGAAATATGAAACCGAATCGTTATAATCTTTGAACGGTTCGAATTGAATTAATTTGACTAGTTGATTTGAACAATTTAGTACTCACCCTAATCGGCGCAGCTTTATACATTGTATGGGGAGTCAAAAAATTTCATAGGTAGAGAACATCGATGACATTAATGGCAGTGATAGCAGGATATTAGCAACTCTAAATGAAGTTTACCTCTTCTTAACGGGTGCCGGTAGCCGGAACTCGCTACCCTATTACAATTAATCCCTTCTTGCCGGTTCTAACAGGATCAAGATCCTCTGTTGTACAACATTTAGCGACAAAAAAATTGTCATTTAAAGTGTTTTGTCGTTGTTACTAAAATTTACAGTGACAATTTTTTGTTATTAAGAAATATTTAACGACATTTTGTGGGTACATTCTTGATCCCGGACCAATTACCGTATATTAAACTTTGACGTACAATCTCAAAAATGAAAGCGATAAAGGTACAATCAACGGCTAACATTAGTTCTCACACTTCTGACACGGACAAGAGACTTTTAGACTTGACAACTCGTTTCCCCTCCAAGATGACCCCCAAGTTGATCAAAACATCCCTGAGAAGCCTCTCTCTCTCAAACCCAGCCCAACTTCCTCCGGCCTCAGTATTCCAGTCTCTAATACATTGGTGCAGTTCATGTCTCCTGCCTACTCGAAGTTCTGAATCAGAGCAAGAAAATGCATAATTCTTGGTCAGTTCTGTACCTCTCTCTATCTCTCTCTCCCTATGTCTCACTTTAGTGGTTCTTTGCCATTTCTTGTTTGCACTTACTGGTAAACTTCACCACTTGTACGGAGAAGTGTTCTTTTGCACTACGGAAAATGGGTTAGCCAACACTTCTTTTGAAGGTTGTTTGCACTAAGGTTTTTATCCACTCCCTGATGCGATTATGCCCCCACGCGTTAGTAGAAACTCTGGTTATCCAAGAAAGGAACCATCATGGTTTGCTGGGTCGGAATTGTTGTTGCAATGGATAATCATAGTGTCATGGACGTGCAAAGATACTGTTAGTAGCTACATTTGTGTATGTGCAATCGATTCTAATCGAATGAAAGAATATCCTGCTTTTCTGTTGTCTATGGGTGTATACGGTTTAGGATTAAGTTTTCTTTTTGATGTTTCGATTTTCTGCCCTACGTGTGTGAATTGTATTTCTAATGATTAACAATTCAATAGATATTTAATATATAAGCCTTGTGAGCCTCTTCCCTCGTTGCCAATTGGTTTTGAGTTGGATGCTTTCGCAATTTCGGATGTAGATAATTTGAGATGAGTATATGTTTATACATCTGACCACAACAACATACAATACAATATACAACGTTCTGTTTTCTGTATGGCGAAATGTTTTTTGGGTCTTGTTATAAATGCACAACCTATAGCATCTGCAGAGGCAAAAATCTCAACTGATCTCCCCCTTATGAAGAGGAGGGGCTGTTATTGGTTTCGATTGCAATCTAAAAATGTTGGCTTGTAGTAAGCCTAGTCACCGATCACTACTATTATTAGATTGATACCGTTTTCCAATGTTGAAGTGGAGTTGATTGAGAGGTTTGGATTCACCGATCACCACAATTCATGTATTTAGAAACGATATTGCTATGTATTCAAGAAGCCAAAACTTCATTATAGAGACTATTTTTTAGAGCTTCAGAACTTATTATCCTGCTGATGCACCAGTTTTAATTTACCACATACAAACAGACAATCACAATCGGAGTCCCTTTATTTCATTCAGGGTGAGCATTTAGGAAAGAATTGGCTGCCACCATGACACTGCCGAGTCCTAAGGTTGTTGCTAAAGATGAAGATAGAATCAGCAATCTACCTGACGAAATTCTCCATGACATTCTCTCTTGTCTTCCAACTAAGGATGCCGTAGGAACCTGCGTACTTTCCAAAAGATGGCAGTTTGTGTGGACCCATATTTCTGGCATTGACTTGGAAGATGACAGTAACAACAATGATCCACTTCAACTTGAGAGGACTATGTTGTTTGTGGACAAGCTACTTAGTTGCCGTGATGTAAATATCAACAAAGTCTGTCTACATTTTCGTGAGGGTGCCGATCTACTCGGTGTTTATATGTGGATTTGCAGCGCAATCGTTCGCAAAGTTGAAGAGCTATGCATCAATATCACAGTGGAAAACGTTGTTTTGCCTTGCTGCATTTTCACCTGTGAGTCGCTGACTGTACTGAAGCTAGCTATGGAGTGCATTGTAAAACCTCCTAATGCTGTATTCCTTCCAAATCTAAAGATATTACATCTTACTTCGGCTAAATTTTCCGATGATAGCTCCAGTCAAAAACTGTTTTGTAGCTTCCCGGTCCTTGAAGAGTTGTCGTTGACTGATTGCATATGGGATAATATAAGATGTATCAACATTGTAATTCCTACCCTCAAAACTTTGATGATCGACTATTACCCTTTCGAGTTTCTTAATTGTGAGATAAAGATACGTGCAGAGAGACTCATAAATTTCAACTGCTTTAGTACCCTGGGAATCAACCTTATTTTATCCAATCTGCCATTGTTAGAAGATGCAACCATTAGTCTTATGCCTTTGAATGTGGAGGAAGAAGAGGAAGCAGCCCGCGGAATAAACCTTCTTGCTGGAATTCACGATGTCAGATCTCTAACGATGTTAGAATATGCTGTAACGGTATTTTGTCTCACCATTGCTGCCAGATAGAGTAGGAACTTGAACATACTATCCCCATTGTTCATTTTCTGTACTGACTAGTGGATTGGTTTTTTCTTGTGCCAAGCTTCTAAGTACTTTTGTAGGATATCATAACCGGCTTCCCGTTTTTGTGAATTTGACGCATCTAGAGTTGAAGGAAATGGAGTTTGATGATTGCACCGGCGAATCACTGATGATTTTTCTTCGACATTCTCCCAATCTCTTGTCTCTTGTCTTTGCTGTGGTATGATTTTCCCCAACCCCATAGACTTTAATTTCTCTCGATTCTTATTCTCGAACCGTATATGGCTAACGGGTTTATGATTGTCATTTAGGAGCTTGACAATAGTGAGATGTTCATTATAGAGGATTGGATGTTGGCACCAGTACCTCAGTGTTTGAACTTACATCTAAAACAATTCTGTATTCACTGCTTTGGGGGGAGAAAAATGGAGATACAGTTAGTCGAGCTTTTCTTGCAACATGCGGCAGTATTGCAAAAGATGGATATCCGTTGTTCAAAGTACTTGAAGAAGCGGAGGGAGGTCATGGATCAGTTACAGAGACTCCCCAGAAGCTCAGCAGATTGCAAAATAGTGTTTGCTCCCTCCCTTTAGCTGGTTTGCTTCTCTTGCGTTCTTGGTATCTTAATTTTGCAGGACATTAGACCACCACCAATCCTAGTTGTAACTTGTTTAAACCTTTTCATTGCCAATATTTAGATAGGAAATAAGTGGAGATACTTATGGCTGCAAGGAAGTGTATTCAAGTTATTTTACTTTGATAAGGTAGTGTGAATGTTTGTTCCATTAGTGGACAGTTGTTGTGGCTTATGTTTGTTCCTAGATCACAGCAGCATGGAGCTCCAGATAATTTCTGAATAGTTGGTTATGCAAATCTTTCATGACACTGCAAGAAATTGTTTAGAAGTTCAAGTCTAGATTAAATACTTCGTCCGATTAGGCCGGATAAGGTATAAATTTTGTCTCGCATTTGGACCAAACCCCGATTACAAGTCGTATAAGCGCAGCGTAGCATCACTCCAATTCACCTCTCTTAACCACCGTGCCACACCCAAAAGCTAGCACAAAATTCTCGCCACCGACCTCGTACCTAACTCACCTGCGTGCACATCATACCCTTGCATCCCAAACCCACCATCAACATCACCTCCAATTTCATCCACTGCCCTTGATCGCTGCAAATGAATGCTCCTATTCAAGAGCACTTGTTTTGAACCTAATTGATTTTCATGTGGAGATGAGCTAGGTACTGCTAACAGTATAAATTTTACATTAGCATTTTTCTTGTTGCCCGCCCCACCGTGCGTCGGCGCGCGTGGGGAGGCGGCCGGATTCCGGCCTAGTTTATATATCCTTCCGTTTCGAGTTCGTGTGTCTAGGATCTGAGGATTGGCATCTTTGGCCGGCGACAGATGAAGGGTGATCGGCGGTGGACGACGACGGCGTGGAGGCCGGCGCCATTCTCCCCAACCACGATCGGGGATGGCGGTGTGGTAATAGTGCTCCGATTCGCCGGTTTTCTTCAGATCTAGGTGGACTTTGGAGTTTCTTCTTCTTCTAGATCTCATAGATTTTGAGTCGCTGAGATAATCGAGGGTTGATCAGCTTTGTTGCTTGTTTTGAAGAATATTCGTTGCTTGGGTTAAATTTGTTATTGCCGGCGGTGGCCGGTATCCTACCGGCGGCGACCGGAATACCATCGGCAGGGATTGGAATTTTTCGGCAGCCGTAAGGGCTCAAAAGCTGGATGTAGGGGTTGTCCGTTTGTGGGTTATGGGTTCTACGTCTAGGGTTTGGTGAGGTTGTCCTGATAGTGGGTGGGGTTGGGGGGGATAAGGCCTCAGGGGTTGGGGTTTTTAGGCGTGTTAGTCCGTTGGGGGTGGGGAGGGGGGAAGGGGCCCTGGGAGGGGGGGGGAGGGGAAGTTGGGAAATCTGCTCTAAGGGTTTGTTGTTTGGGGGGAGGGGGGTCCTGTCTGGCTTAGCCCTGTTATTGGTTTGTTGTCCGTAAAAAAACGGTTGTCGCGTGGTTTAGGTATCAATGCTGGGGGAATTTTATGCACCAGGCAAGGTTGATTGCTTCTTGGCTTTGCGCTGTGATCCATTTGAGTGTCGATTACGCCTTCGATTATTCATTCAGTTCCAGTTGTCTTCCTCATTGTAATATTTATGTCATTGTGTTTATGTTCGTGTTTTGTTGTATTTAGTTTTAAAATTGTACTTGTAATCCCTAGCAAGTTACGAAAAAAGTTAGGCTAAAGTGTAGGATATGCTCTGTTTTAGTCGAAGTGTAATTTGTTTAGGGTTGTTAGGCTTGTTGTTAGTCTGTAGTGTTATTTGTAGCTATTGTTGTTACCTTTAATGTCTGTAAAATAGTTGATCTAGCCGGGACGGTTTGTAAAACTCTTCTATATATGAAATATTTCTCCTCTTAACAAAAAAAAAAATGGAGGGAAGCAAAACTTTCCTAATTGAGAGGGGTTAATAGTCAGTGATACTCAGATAACCTGACATAGTTATGGGTGTTAATTGAACTTATTCCAGTAGTTGTTTTTTAGTCTAGACAATTATGGAAAATTGTTGAGAATTGGCTCTGTTTGACGACAATTTTTTTTTTCAGTTTCCAAAAAAAATTAAAAAGGGGCTAATTACACCTATATCCCTGAGGTATAGGGGGAATTACACGCAAGAACACAAAGTTTCAAAATGTAACATACGTGACCAAAAACGTTAAACAAAGTATCACTTTTATCCAACCGTCAGTATTCTGTCCAAAAAGTGTAATTTTCGTCAATACGTATTTTGAAAATGGCAATACTACCCCTGTTGATATCCTAATTTTCTCTCTCCACAATTTAAACCCTAAATCTGAAGTCACCGCCGGCAAGCCCCCTCCACCGCCCCACGCCGCCGGTAGCCCCCCTCCCCCGCCCCACGCCGCCAGCAGCCCCCCTCGCCCCACCATCCTGCAGAACCACCCCACCACGCCGGCAAGCCCCTTGGCAAACCCAAGCTACTGAGACGCCGCCGGCAGTCCCCTTCGCCCCACCATCCGGCAGACTTGCCCCACCACGCCGGCAAGCCCTTGGCGATGGGAAGGAGACAGATCTGGCCATTGCAAGCCCATCGTGGTGGTGATGGCGTTGCCTTGCTGGTGGTCACGGTGGCGCGCATCTCGAAGGAAGAGGCCGGTGTCGCGACGTAGCTCAGTGGGGATGCTTGCGATCTCGGACGGCGCGGGGTACGGAGGTAGGTCGTGGCGGTGATGGTGGCGACCGGAGGGCCTACTACTGCGGCCTCGCCGGAGGGCCTGCTACTGCGCAGATGGCGTGGGGGCGGGGTACAGAGGTAGGTCGCGACGGTGATGGTGGCGACCGGAGGGCCTGCTACTGCGGCCTGCCTAGCCGGAGGGCCTGCTACTGCGCAGACGGCGTGGGGGCGGGGGGGTGTGGGGAGAGGAAGAGGCAGACGGCGTTGGGGGGGGTGGGGGCGCGGGAGGTGGGGGGTGGGTGTGGGGAGAGGAAGACTGAACAGTAAATTATTTGGGTAATTTATTTTAAAATCAGGGGCAATCTTGTCTGTTCATTAAAACCGTTAAGATTTGTAGGGTTCCGTTTGTCGATGGACATAAGTGTTACATTTTGAAACTTTGTGTCCTTGAGTGTAATTACTCCCAAACTTCAGGGACATAAGTGTCATTAGCCCTTAAATTAAATAGCAGTTAAATTTTTTTTTTTACAAAAACAAGTGGGTGTTTTGATAACCCAGTTTTTATTTTGAGTTTTGTTTTTTGGTGGTTTGCGGTGGCGGGGCGTGGGGGTGGCCTACGGTGAGAGGGTGGTGGTGGTGGTCTAAAAAATAAATATCAAAATTGAAAATCGAAACTCATTTTTTGAGTTTTTAAAAACAGCATTGATTTAAAAACTGAAGAAAAAAAATGGTTACCAAACGCAATTTTTTTTTTCAGTTTTCAAAACTAGAAAAAAAAGCCCTGTCAAACAGGGTCTTAGCTTTCACTTTTTCTTTCTTTTTGGCATAAAACCAAAATAGTGCATAAATAAACGTCAAGTAAAGAAAGTTTGCCACATACTTCAAATTATAATTTGCAGTTATGAGAATTGTACAATGTATACTTTTTTTTTAAAGTTATTTTACAAAATGAGGTAACTAAAGGCAGATGTACCTCTAAATTAAAGTAATTAGTTGACCGCCTTAATTTCAGAAAAAATATATATATTGGGTTAAACTTTGACAGCCTTGCCTTTAAATCTTAACTCCACCACTTGTGATAAATGAAAAAAAAGAGGAAGAGAAAAAAAAAAGAGAGGAAGAGAGAGAGAGAGAGAGAAATCATACATGTCACGCATTTTTTAATCTCAAGGTTCCATCTGCATGCAGGACCTGAACGCACTCCTTGTGGGATTGATCCAAACTCACCCGCGTTTCCAGTTAGCGGTAAGTTGAATTTCTGTGAACCCTCGTTTCTTCTTTGATTGCATTTTCTTAAGCATGGCATCGATATAAAGTTGTGGGCTATGGCTATATACTCAGTAAAAAAAGAAAGATCAAGTAACCAGAGCTGCATATGTATTGGAATTTCTGTTATTTGGTTGCATTTTCACGTTTGATCAGTACCAAAGTTAGGCGGTTATGCAACTATTTGTGTAATTTAGTGATGCAATTCTAGTTGTTGTGATCCTCAGAGTGTAACCGTGGACCAAAAAGACATAAAGACATTAACTATTAATCAAGATAAATGAAATTCGTCCACCGAGTTCAAATTTGCGTACAACATAATAAGCTAAGCACATAAGATTACAGTTCTATAGAAAGTAATATATATATATATATATATATATATATATATATATATATATATATATATATATATATAGACATTAACTATTAATCAAGATAAATGAAATTCGTCCACCGAGTTCAAATTTGCGTACAACATAATAAGCTAAGCACATAGATTACAGTTATATAGAATATATATATCTATATATATATATATATATATATATATATAGGGGGCTGATCCACACCCACCGGTGGGAAAATATTAATTTCTCCACCGAATCGCTGCTAAAAGCAGCGATCGCATAAAAAAGCACAAAGCCAATCGCAACTCTTTCTTGCGATTGGAATCATTGAAAAAAAAGTCCAATCGCAAGAAAGAGTTGCGATTGGAATTATTGGGCAAAAAGCCCAATCGCAACTCTTTCTTGCGATTGGTTTTGTCCTTTTTCTGTCCTTTTTTTCTCCCCCTTCTCCCCCCGGTCAACAATCACTGCCCCGTGGCCCCCACCCCTCCTCCCCCCCCCACCCCTCCTCCGGTCAACCTTCCTCCCCCCCCCCCCCCGTGGCCCCCACCCCTCCTTTCTCCCGTCCTTTATTTATTTGTCACTTAATTAGACAGTTTTTCACGAATTTATAAAAAATAGCTAGAGCTAGATTTTGCAAAAGTGAAAAAAAGAGACCCTAGTTATTTTTAAAATATCTGTATCAGGTAAAAATTTCAGATTTTTCCAAATACTGGAAACGGGTAAACTGATACGCGCAACCTTGTAACTTTGCAGTGTAATTTAAAATATCAAGCTAACGCGATTTCGCGCGAAACTTTTTTGAGAACCCTAGGATGTTGGGAAGTTCCATTTCCCAGGAATTCGGGCCATTCCGAAGCCGTTAGCAATTTTTTTGCCGAACGGGCTTTTAAGCGCTCGATCTGGACACCGGTTCGGGATTTTTGGGCGAAAAATCCGTAAAATACTTTTTAGATCAAGAATGAACTCAGGAAGCTTAAAATAGCATTTTAAAGCACTTTTGAGATTTTTCCTGATGCCAGGGGCATTTTGGTAATTTGTCACCTCGAGAGGGGTATTTTGGTAATTTTACGGTGTCAAGTTTTTCGAAGGACTTCTCAGTCCATAAATGTAAGCACAGCACCTAAAAGGCTGATTTGAAGCCGATTCGCGGGGATTAAATGTCGCTAAAGGTGAAAACTTAATTAGACAGTTTTTCACGAATTTATAAAAAATAGCTAGAGCTAGATTTTGCCAAAGTGCAAACAAGAGACCCTGGTTATTTCTAAAAGATCCGTATCAGGAACAAATTTCAGATTTTTCCAAACTCTGGAAACGGGTTAACTGATACGCGCAATCTTGTAACTTCGCAGTGTAATTTAAAATATCAAGCTAGCGCGATTTCGCGCGAAACTTTTTTGAGAACCCTAGGATGTTGGGAAGTTCCATTCCCCAAAAATTCGGGCCATTCCGAAACCGTTAGCAATTTTTTTGCCGAACGGGCTTTTAAGCGCTCGATCCGGACACCGGTTCGGGATTTTTGGGCGAAAAATCCCGTAAATCGGGGGGGGGGGGGGGGATATTGCTAAATAACCACGTTGGCGCTAAATTTTAGGGAACTAGCATTATTAAGCGTTCGGAGTGGTGGGAAGTGAGGAATGGTTTTAATACATTAAAATAATGATTTAATGACTATTGCTAATGCGTTGGTAAGCTAGGTTAACGATTCAGTTACAGTTTTGGAATGTAAATATTATGGACGCTAAGTTGGTTTACGATTATATTTTGTTCTTACAGATATGGATTTCAACCTTGGACCTCATGATACATCAATCTTATACGATGACGATGACCACGTCGCGAGGCACGTATTTGACGGTATCGATAGGAGTGTCTTGGAAACAATTCAAAGCATAAGTCACCTCGACGAGTGGGTACTGAACGAGGAACAAATACAACTATTACACCGTCAAAATTTGACCGTGTTCACTGATTGCGGGATTTGGTCTCGGCACGACGATTGCCTTATATCCGCTCTAGTTGAACGATGGAGGGGCGAGACGAACTCATTTCACTTCCGGTTTGGTGAAATGACTATTACATTAGAGGACGTCGGATTTATACTTGGAATCCCATGTCACGGTAGATCCATTACTTCGAGTAAAACGTCTGCATCCATAGCGAAGATGGCTAGGCAGTATTTTCCGGGAATTCCGAGGGACGCTCTTACAACCAACGGCATAAAACTTAAATGGCTGAGAGAGCAGTACGGCGAGCTACCGGATGAATACACTCCTCATGATTTGGTGACGTATACGAAGGCATTCCTTTTGTATATTACTGGATCTATATTACTTCCGACGCAAAAAAAAAAAACACGGTGCATCCGAAGTATATGGTGTTCTTGGAGGATCTTGAGGAGGTATACTCGTATTCGTGGGGTTCAGCTGTCCTTGCGCACCTATATCGAGCATTGCACAAAGCTACGAGAAAGGGTGCCAAGTCCATTGCCGCCTGCATCACTCTGTTACAAGTTTGAGCATTTATATTCTTGGTTGACGTGTCAATATATTCGTGATTAATTACTAATTCCATATAATGTTTGCGTTCACAGGTTTGGTCTTACGAGAGGCTACCCACGGGTCGTCCACAGCCCGTAGCTGATTCTGATGAGACGTGGCCTAGGGTGTGGGCCTGGGGGCCTACGACCAAACGGAGGAGACGGGTAGACCCTCACCACCATCTAATGTTCTATCGGGGGGAACTAGATATGATGGATGCATCACAGGTGACGTGGCGGCCATATGGGAAGGTGATGCATCGGTTGGATGAGTTGTGTTGGCAACTTCCGGTGTCGTACGTGCTGGCAGGTTTGGTTTGGGTGCCACTTATTCACTTCGAAGTATGTGAGTTTCAGATGCCCGATCGAGCTATGAAACAAGCTGGCTGTCTACAAGGGATACCAAAACCCGCTGTAGACATGCGGCCATACAGGAGCGGTCGAGGTCCGAATTTTGAGGTGCCTGATGCCTTAAATTTGCTGAGCGACGAGGTGCAACAGTGGAATACTTGGCAAGAAACGTATGGTAGCCTTGTATCGCTCAAGGACGACGGCACCAGTACTGAGGAGTACCTGCAGTGGTTTCTCAAGGTGACGCGCACGAGGGTGAATCGCCCTTCCCAAGTGAGGACCAAATCGTATGCGCCACGTGAGGTCTATGACCAGTTCTGGGCATTGAGCATTGTAAGTCAACCTAGTGTTGTTTCAATATTTATTTGCGCACCTTCTCGACCATGCCTGAAATGATGACGGTGATTTTTCTATGCATGCTTTTTAGGTTGACCAGGGCACTGAGGTGTTCAAGCAGCTCGAGCGGTTTGACTGGTATGTCGCGCATGCGCCTGACAGTCTCAAGAGCTCCATTGAGAGGTACAAGACTGATCTTCACAACTTTAGTGTTGCGTACCGGGGTTACCAAGGGGAGCCGTCTAGTCGCCTGTCTCCTGACGCGTACTGCTCTCAGCCCCAGAGTCAGGGCCTAGGGGAGCCGTCTAGTCGCTTGCCTCCTGACGCATACGACTCTGTGCCCCAGAGTGTGGTGTGGGAGCTGTCTAGTCGCTTGCCTCCTGACGCGTCTTTGCCCCAGAGAGAATTCTGGGAGTCGTCTAGTCGCTTGCCTCCTGACACGTACGACTCTCAGCGCCAGAGTCAGGTGACCCAAGTAGGAATCCAGGCCTCGCGCCCAAGCATCCGGTCGGATAAAGGACAAGCGACAAAGCCATTGAGGCCGAACAAGCGGGATTGGATCGACCGGCACTACTTCGGGCCTGAGCCTGTCGATTCAACAGACTTTCCTCTTGGAACATTGCTAGGTCACGCGGATGTGAGAATGTTGGCACCGGAGACAGATATTTCAAATTTCGTCATGAACGCTTATATAGATCTGCTCCGGATTAAAGAGCTACGTTATAACCAGTGCGAAGATTTGAAGCTTAACATGCATCCCACTTACTTTGTCACATTAATGGTGACCAGCATGAGGGAGTTAACAGAATGGAGGAGGCGAGGGGCAGGCAAGGGTAAGTGGAAACCATCTGGAAACGTATTAGGCCTGTTGAACGCAGACTATCAATGTCACGCTGCTCATGCGAACCTTGTCATGATACCTTGCCATCATGAAAACCACTGGTTCCTATTAGTTCTCCATCCAGCGAACAGACATGTCAACATATACGATAGCCTAAGGGAGGACTCTCCTGGGCGGTCGCTGGCACAGATGTATAGCGAGTACATCACTGCAGTGGTTAGTTTTTATCGGTTGACCTTGGCTCATAGTATATTCTTATTGTAACATAGGCTTGATGACCTTTTTAATTGTTGGATGCAGACTACTATCTTCTCGCTAGCGTGCCGAGATTATTCGGGCGAATCCATCACCAGGAATTCGACGGTAGAGCCTTGGACGGTCGTGATGATACAGGACCGACCAAAGCAATATAACAGTCACGATTGCGAGATTTACGTCCTCAAGTACATGGACTACATTGCTCGCTCGGAGGTGCTCAGATATACGTCGTGGACTAGGAAGGCTGCCTTGACGTTTAGGTATAGGATAGCCTGGGAGCTGAAAAAGAATGAAGCTATTACCATTATCCTAACTAGCGTGACTAAGGTGCAATGAGCAAAGAACCCCTTAAACAAAATGTACATGTATTTTCGCAAGCTATGAATTTGGCGATAAAGTGTGCGCGAATATGCCTTTTATAGGAAAACCAAATATATTATTTGTCTCGATTTTCGCCGAAATTCATAGAAATGGCCTATTAGCGTGCCTAAGGGGCAATGAGCAAAAAAGAAATGACAAAAAAAATTACAACATTTTTCGGAAGCTATGAATTGGGCAATAAAGTGTGAACGAATAGGCCTTTCATAGGAAAACCCAAAAAATAACGTGTCTCGTTTTTCGCCAAAATTCTTACGAATGGGCTAACTAGCGTGCCTGAGGTGCAATGAGCGAAAAAAAAGTGACAAAAAAAATTACAAGATTTTTCGGAAGTTATGAATTGGGCCCTAAAGTGTGCCCGAATAGGCCCTTCATAGGAAAACCCAAAAAATAACGTGTCTCGTTTTTCGCCGAAATTCTTACGAAGGGGCTAACTAGCGTGCCTGAGGTGCAATGAGCGAAAAAAAGTGACAAAAAAAATTACAAGATTTTTCGGAAGCTATGAATTGGGCCCTAAAGTGTGCCCGAATAGGCCCTTCATAGGAAAACCCAAAAAATAACGTGTCTCGTTTTTCGCCGAAATTCTTACGAATAGGCTAACTAGCGTGCCTGAGGTGCAATGAACCAAAAAAATTACAAGATTTTTCGAAAGCTATGAATTGGGCGCTAAAGTGTGCGCGAATAGGCCCTTCCAAAAATATCAATAATCCACAAACCAAATCACAAATTAAAGATTCAACAAACCAAATCACAAATTTAAACATTATAAAAGTTATTCGTTATACAACTGAAACATTAACCCTAACACTCTTCATCATCATCGTCCTCCTCAACCATACTGCCAGGTGCGAGACCTAACACTCTATAATGGTTTCTCTTGTCATGATCAGTCATCTTATTACACAACGCACACTTTCGCTATGTGTCCACTCCCGTCACAACCCAATGGTTTTCATTTTTCCGGTGTACTGCATACACATGGGCCTTGCAGCCGGTACCCGGAAATGTGTCCCGTTTTCTTTGTCTTGTTGTCCCTTCGTCACTGATCTGAACGACGGGGGTACATGCGGTGCTCCTCTATGACACTCAAATAGTCTTGCACAAATTTGATCTGTATTCACCCGTTTTCTAGTCGTCTTAGTTCTAATACCGAAACCCATCGTTTTCGAATATGCTCTGTAGTATGCTTCGACCTCGGCCAGTTTTTGAAAAACTTGACCCAAGTAAGGTGGATCAGAACCTTCACAAAAATTGCTTCCTCCAGTGGCATCCATATTTATACTGAAATCTAAAAAATAAAAATTATATCATTCTCAACAAGTCATAGAATTAAATAAAAGAAGAATAAAAATTATTTGCAGTGTAATTGTTGGAAAATTTGTATAATGTAAAATTACCAAAATAGCCCCCGATGAGCGGCAAATTACCGAAATGCCCCTGGGGGTTCATTATCACCCTAACGCCCCAAATCAGTTTCTAAACAACCTTTCAGGTGCATTGCTTACACTTCTGGACTAAGCAGTCATCTGAAAAACTGAAACGGGCAAAATAAAGAAAATACCCCTCTCGGGAATGCGAATTAGCAAAATACCCCATGGCATCAGAAAAGCTGAATAGTTTTTTCAAACGACTTTTAAGCTTCCTGAATTCACAACTTTAAAATAAATTTTCGGGTGTTTCACAACCTTTCCGGTACTAAAAGTCATTCGAGAAATTTGTGTAATGTAAAATTAGAAAAATAGCCCCCGATGAGCGGCAAATTACCGAAATGGCCCGGGGTTCATTGCGACCCCAACGCCCCGCGAATCGGCTTCAAATCAGCCTTTCAGGTGCTGTGCTTACATTTATGGACTGAGAAGTCCTTCGAAAAACTTGACACCGTAAAATTACCAAAATACCTCTCTCGAGGCGGCGAATTACCAAAATATCCCCTGGCATCAGGAAAAAATCTCAAAAGTGCTTTAAGATGCTATTTTAAGGTTCCTGAACTGATTCGTGATCTAAAAAGTATTTTACGGGATTTTTCGCCAAAAAATCCCGAACCGGTGTCCTGATCGAGCGCTTAAAAGCCCGTTCGGCAAAAAAATTTCTAACGGCTTCGGAATGGCCCGAATTTATGGGGAATGGAACTTCCCAGCATCCTAGGGTTCTCAAAAAAGTTTCGTGCGAAATCGCGCTAGCTTGATATTTTAAATTACACTGCGAAGTTACAAGATTGCGCGTACCAGTTAACCCGTTTCCAGAGTTTGGAAAAATCTGAAATTTTTACCTGATACGGATATTTTAGAAATAACCAGGGTCTCTTGTTTGTACTTTGGCAAAATCTAGCTCTAGCTATTTTTTATAAATTCGTGAAAAACTGTCTAATTAAGTTTTCACCTTTAGCGACATTTAATCCCCGCGAATCGGCTTCAAATCAGCCTTTCAGGTGCTGTGCTTACATTTATGGACTGAGAAGTCCTTCGAAAAACTTGACACCGTAAAATTACCAAAATACCCCTCTCGGGGTGACAAATTACCAAAATGCCCCTGGCATCAGGAAAAATCTCAAAAGTGCTTTAAAATGCTAATTTAAGTTTCTTAAATTCATTCTTGATCTAAAAAGTATTCTAGGGATTTTTCGCCCAAAAATCCCGAACCAGTGTCCGGATCGAGCGCTTAAAAGCCCGTTCGGCAAAAAAATTGCTAACGGCTTCGGAATGGCCCGAATTCCTGGGAAATGGAACTTCCCAACATCCTAGGGTTCTCAAAAAAGTTTCGCGCGAAATCGCGTTAGCTTGATATTTTAAATTACACTGCAAAGTTACAAGGTTGCGCGTATCAGTTTACCCGTTTCCAGTATTTGGAAAAATCTGAAATTTTTACCTGATACATATATTTTAAAAATAACTAGGGTCTTTTTTATGCACTTTGGCAAAATCTAGCTCTAGCTATTTTTTATAAACTCGTGAAAAACTGTCTAATTAAGTGACAAATAAATAAATGACGGGGGAAAGGAGGGGTGGGGGCCACGGGGGGGGGGGGGGGAGGAAGGTTGACCGGAGGAGGGGTGGGGGGGGGAGGAGGGGTGGGGGCCACGAGGCCGTGATTGTTGACCGGGGGGAGAAGGGGGAGAAAAAAAGGACAGAAAAAAGGACAAAACCAATCGCAAGAAAGAGTTGCGATTGGGCTTTTTGCCCAATAATTCCAATCGCAACTCTTTCTTGTGATTGGACTTTTTTTTCAATGATTCCAATCGCAAGAAAGAGTTGCGATTGGCTTTGTGCTTTTTTATGCGATCGTTGCTTTTAGCAGCGATTCGGTGGAGAAATTAATATTTTCCCACCAGTGGGTATGATCAGCCCATATATATATATATATATATATATATATATATATATAAAAGGGGGGTCAAGTTAGATTTACATCTAAATTTACAACCTTGTCGTCAATAACGGGCCACAAAGTATTAATCTACTTCTTAGCAACAATAGAATGACGATTTCACAAAAAAAGGTGGGTAGAGCCCATTTGGATGCAATGAGACCTACATATATGTGTGTATCATATAAAACTTCGTAATTATAATCTACCGAGAAAGATTTCTTGAGTTTGAACAAAATAAAGTAGAAATAAACAAACTAACTTTCTAATTGGAGACTTGCAGATTATTTCCTCACAGACGGAAGATGAAATACTCGTCACTAGATAACTGTTCACCACTCAATACTCACAAAAAATGCTCGTCACTAGATAACATAATAACCTGATTGAACATATTTGTGAGTAAAATGGCTAAAATAAAATAAATTAAAATTTAGTGACTATCGAAAAATGGGTAAGTGACTCTCGGTACATTTTACTCTCATTAAACAAATTTTCTCCAATCGAAGGTGGGAAAAATTTGATTCAATTTTGCATTTATTCGATATCTTTCTTTTGAGTACATGTAAAAAGTTTAGATCCCGTACTTTTATCATTTTTTATTTTCTGTAAATGAAAATGCTAAACACAGGGCCTTTTAATAATTCCAATATCAAGGTGGACAAATGCGCACCTAATTTTCTCTAATTACCATTACCATTGCATTTGATCATTAAAAGCTTCTGTCTGTCACTCAACCCAACGTACCCTCGTCTTAATTTCTGAACCGTCAAATTTTCCGGTGAAATTAACGAAACGTTTCTCATGCAAAGCAAACCGAAGAAGCATCGAAACAACCTTCGACAGACGAGCAAAAAGAAGCTGAACGTACTAAGGTCAGATTCTTTCCAATAGTTCTTTTAATCCTACATTTTCAATCTACCAATGATTGAAACCCTAACCCTAGTTATTTGAAGTTAATCGTGATAGGTTTTATTCTCTAGTTTAGGCCTGCCCGGTTGTTCTCTACCTGTTTGAGGAAATGCCTAAATGGATAACGGTGGTGGGTGTTCAACTGTTACTCCATCCCTCCACTGGAATTTTTCCTTTTTGACTCTTTGCGAATTGTAGAATAGATTTAACACCTAAGGCTTGACTTTGCGTATAATGTTTACCCTAGGTGATTTGCCAATCATTCAGTTTGATGTTTACATGGCCCACTGCTGAAAGATTCAAACTAAAAGCGCCCAAACCTTGCTAATGGAGATGCTCCTTTGACGTGATAGCAGGGGTATCTAAAAGTTCATGTGAATTAAGAAGTCCTAATCGTCTGCTCGTTTTACCATTTCCCATTTCCCAATTTTCAGTTATCTCTTGAACCATCAAATTGAACTGAAATCAGCTGCAGAAGCTTTTGTTAAGGTGATTTTTCGTGTCCCTGACGGCTTTTCCTGATAGTTTTTTTGTCGCGTTGAGTGCAGTCAATCCTTGGTTACAGTCCCACCTCTATGGCCAGCGTGGAGAGTTCAGGATCAAGTCCACAGCTCACTGATGTTAACTCCAACGTAAAGCGCCAAAAGCGTAAAAATCGGGATAGGGTTATCCCGGTTGATAGGATTAGTAATTTACCAGACTTGCTCCTGTCTCACATTCTATCATTGCTCCCAACAAAAATTGCCGTTGCAACGAGCATTTTATCAACAAGGTGGAAGCTGCTCTGGAGTTCCATCACCAGTTTCGAGTTTGATGACGGGTTGGTAACACTAACACCCCATGCACGCCTTGATCAAGAACACTCTGGAAGTTCCATCACTAGTTTTGACTTTGATGACGAGTTGTCACCACCCCATGCATACCTTGATCAAGAACACATTGGAAGTCTGAACTTCATGCATTTTGTTTACAAGGTTTTGCTCCTTTGCAATGCCCAGAGCATATTGAAATTCCGTCTTAAATGTCTAGTGTCTGACGGGGTCATTGTTAATGCTTGGATTTCTGGTGCCTTAAGTCGTGATGTTCGAGAGCTTGATCTTTGCATTTTTGGGAAAAAGCGTTGTGATACGAATTACCAGATTTCGTGGAAGAACCCTGTGCAGTTACCTATGAGCCTTTTCACTTGCAAGACGCTTGTTGTTCTAAAGCTGGAGGGTGAGGTAAAGATTACAGTTCCGGCTGGCTCAGTTTGTTTGCCAAGTCTGAAGGTCATAAATCTCATCTCTATTGTATATGATAATGAAGACTTTGTTGGCCGTCTTTTTCCTAGCTGTCCTGTTCTCGAGGAGCTGGTCATTGAAAATACCAAAGTGTATAACTCATCAAGCTTCACTGTACGTGGTCCTGCATTGACAAGTCTTACGTTAAACTTTGCCATTGAGGATGAAGGTTATCACGAAATTCTGATAAATGCACCTGCTCTTCGCTACCTGAACCTCAAAGATTACATGTCTAACAAAATTTCAGTTAACAACCAAACACTGTCCTCCTTAGTCGAAGTAAACATTGATGTTCTCTCTCCAGAGGATCCTACGGAATATATGGATGATGTATTCAACGTTATTGGAGGACTCTTAAACGTGGAGTACCTGTCTTTATCAACGAATCTCCTATCGGTAATTATATGAAACTCATTCTTAGTTTTCCAGTTACTGTTATGTTTTTTTTTTGCTGTATTAGATCTAATGAGTTATCACCTGTTTGCAGTCTCTTGTGTATGCCTCTCAACAGATTCCTCTTGTGCTTCCTAAGCTAACACGGCTGGAAATTGGTAGTACATGCTGCAACTCGCTTGCGAAGTTAAACCTCCCTAAAAGCTCAGAGAATCTACACGTTTGTCTCTCTACTTGGGTAATTGGTCTTAAATTTTCATTTTGAGTAAAGCGTTGCCTCCTTGACTGTAATTTACCAACTTCTTTTTCCATTGCCAATAGGGTCTCTCTGAAGACATCAAACTTCAGAACTATTTGCCTGTATGTTTTTCCCGGCGGCTCAATGCAATTACAATAAAGGACTTGAGTCAAGAGTCTGATCTTGTTTTCGTAGAGTTTATTCTGAAGAATGCAGAAGTTTTGAAAAGGATGACGATACATACTCATTCTGATCTTCGTTTGGAGAGAAGATTTGAACTGCTCCAGAAAATATCTGATTTTCCAAGGCAATCTAGGGCTTGTCAGATTTCTTTTTCCTGAGATATTGTTACTCAAGAACCTGGGCTGTCCTGCAGCTCTTTTTGCATGCATTTGTGGGGGCCAAAATGGATATTACATATATGAAAGGAGTTGATAGGTGGTTGAATCTTAATGGACGTGTTGTGTTTTGTGAATTCGTATCAGTCCGATCTATTTTGAGAGGTGATTTACATCGCAACTCTAAAAAAGGTTTTTATTGTTTTTAGAGAAGACTGTATGACAGTGAACAAAACTCGGTTGCCATTCAAGAAAAATAAAAATGATAACTGGGTCTCTTTCTTTTACCTTATAACATGGTTACTTACCGGTTGCAAGTTTGGATGCTACTGCCTCTACCCTCACTGCAGCCTCTGCTAATTCCTTTCAAACGTATGTCTTACTGGAAATTACATTTTTGGACTAGAAGAAAAGTTTGAATGTGGAGACACCTCATGGTTTCAGATCCAAAACTAATGATGTTGAATGTGGACATTTTCTCTAATAAGATGAGCAGCTCAACAGCCTGACTTATTCAAGCAGGAATTCCGAGTGCAAAATGGCACAAGGATAGTGAAGCCTTACAGAGAATGTTAGTATAGAGAAGACTAAAGAATCGTATACTGTCAGATGGGCAAAGCAAACCGAGGAAAGTTAAGGGAGTATAGCAAGATGAGCAGCTTACCGGGTACTGTTCTACTACAACATCCTGAGAAGCGAAACTTCTAAGAATTGCGGCTTTCAAATTCCTTTGACATCATAGTGCTTGTTCTTTGCGATGCTTCACCGTTCCATAAAGTGAGCCTCCGGGGTAAGATAATAAATATGTTTATTGTGAAAAGGTGGATTTCAACGGCACTAAGGCGCGGGGTACAAGATTTAAGTTTTTGTATCAACACAGAACAATCTGTCAAGCCAAACCAAGGTCATTATGGTTGGGTAAACTTGGGTGTCTTGAAATTGGGGAGGACATTTGCCCTCTAGTTTCATCCGGCAATTCATTTCCAAGTCTCAGGGTCCTTCAGCTTGACTAGATTGAATCCTGGTGACTATTTGACCCGGTATCTCTTTTCTAGCTTCCCTGAACTCGAAGAATTTATCGTAGAGAAATGTGGATTGTTAAATGTGGAAATACTCGACCTTTCTGCTCCAACTTTACTGAACGACTATGGCCTCCTTATGAGGGCAAAAGTTTTGGTGAGCAGGGAATAAGGACCAGGTTCACTACTAATGTAAATGGACGATTGAGGTGTCTTGACATGCCTTATATGGAAAACCTTAGTCTCAGAGGTACTTCATATTGCGGTGTGTCCTGGATAGAATCATTGATGCATACTGCTGTCAAGGGAAACATTTGGAACCTAGAGCTTTGTTTTGACATCCATGTGGCACCACCTGTTGTGTTTTCTCAAAGCTTATTACTAGCAAGGCATTAGTTGCTTTGTATCTATGCATGCCTGAATATGGTGCTTTCCTTTCCAAAAACCTCCAGTTGTTTACCAAAGTCTAAAGGTGCTTCGTTTAAAATCAATCCTATATAAGGATGATAATTCAGCTCAAAAATTTCTGACTTGTCGCCCAATACTTGAAGACTGGTTCATAGTCAGACGTGAATGGGACAATCTGCTAAGTTTAGCTATTACTACAAGAGCCCTGTAAAAGTTACTTGTGAACATATTTATCTATTATGCGTTGGTACAATCATCATAAAATCATGATTGATGCACCTTCGCTTGAACCTTTAGATATTGTTGATAGGGACACAGGACTATGATGCGAGGGACATATCTTCCATTATCAAAGCAAAGCTTAATATGTCCAGACAAAAATGTGGATGAGTATGTGAATTGTATATCTGAGCTTCTTGCCAAAACCTGTAAAGTTAAATGTCTGTCATTACTTGATAATACAATGTGGGTAAGCCTATTTTCTTCCTTTGATCTTGCACAAGTTTGACATATATTTTTTTTCTCTTTTCTTTTTTATTGTTCAGCTGGGGGAGGGGAGAGGTTGGTGTACTACTGTTTGTTAATTGGTGAGTAAGCTTTTAGTCTTCTCTAAATCTCCTTTGCAGTCCCTTAGTTGTGCTAGATTTTACATACTTCCAAAGTTTCACCGCTTGACCTGTTTGAAATTCCATTCCCTGAGCTACATTTATGATAAGTTTAGCTGGAAACTGGTGATCGAGTTTCTCAAGAGCTCGCCCATGCTAGAAACTCTTTGTTTTGAGGTGACTTAACAACACTTCTAACTACTCAGTGATTTCGAGGTTAAGGCCTTTCGTAGTCATTGTTTCCTTTTGCCCATCAGGAATTCTCATACTCTGCAGACTAAAGACCTCAGAAGCACATTGCAAGAAGATGTGCCAAATTGTTTGATAACTCACCTGAAGACGATGGAATTCGAGGACTGCAATTGATTAGAGCATGATGACATGGAAGCGATAGGGTTTCTTTTGAAGAATGCCAAGGCTTTGGAGAAACTAACAGTGAACTTTGACATTCACGGAATCGAAGACGTTAAGCTGGAAGTTAGAGAAGTTCTACTCATGCTGCCAAGGTGTTCAATGGCATGCCAGATTGAAGTGTTCTCCTATAACTTCTTTAAGAGGTTTTTGATAGATTTCACAAATGTGTACTGTGTTACCTTCCTAAGTAATATTAGTTTTCATATGTTACTCTTACATATCAGCTGCCTAACACAACCAGCGGAGTTCGTTTAACAACTCTCGGACGGATCCGAATTCTCTTAATCAACCCTTGCCAAAGTATTGTAAGTTTGTCTGTTTGAAGGTTCTTTCGTCGGCCATAGAATTTGTTTTTTGTTTCTGCATGCCAAGGTGACGGTGTGCATTTTTCTTTTTCAGGTGCCATATTTTTTTTTCTTTGTAAATTACAACAATGTAACGGAATAAAGGTGGATTATATGTACGAGGACTGATCCTCGGAGTATAACCGTGGACCGAAAAGACATAAAGACATTAACTATCAACCAAGATAAATGAAATTCATCTACCGTGTTCAAATTTGCATACAACAAGATAAAGGGGTCAAGTTAGAATTACATCTAAATTTACAACCTTGTCGTCAATAAAGGGGCGCAAAGTATTAATCTACTTATTAGCAACAATAGAATGATGATTTCACAACAAAGGGTGTGTAGAGCCCATTTGGATGCAATAATACCTACATATGGGTGTGTATCATTTAAAACTTCGTAATTATAATCTATGGAGAAATATTCCTTGAGTCCGAACAAAATAAAGTAGAAATAAACAAACTAACTTTCTAATTGGAGACTTGCAGATTATTTCCTCACAGACGGAAGATGAAATACTCGTCACTAGATAACATAATAACCTGATTGAACATATTTGTGAGTAAAATGGCTAAAATAAAATAAATTAAAATTTAGTGACTATCGAAAAATGGGTAAGTGACTCTCGGTACATTTTACTCTTTTCTTTAAGGTTGGCAAGAGATAAAAGTGAGCCAACATTAAACAAATTTTCTCCAATTGAAGGTGGGAAAAATTTGATTCAATTTTGCATTTATTCGATCTCCTTCTTCTGGGTACATGTAAAAAGTTTAGATCCCGCACTTTTATCATTTTTTATTTTCTGTAAATGAAAATGCTAAACACAGGGCCTTTTAATAATTCCAATATCAAGGTGGACAAATGCGCACCCAATTTGCTCTAATTACCATTACCATTGCATTTGATCATTAAAAGCTTCTGTCTGTCACTCAACCCAACGTACCCTCGTCTTAATTTCTGAACCTTCAAATTTTCCGGTGAAATTAACGAAACGACTCTCATGCCAAGCAAACCGAAGAAGCATCGAAACAACCTTCGACAGACGAGCAAAAAGAAGCTGAATGTATTAAGGTCAGATTCTTTCCAATAGTTCTTTTAATCCTACATTTTCAATCCACCAATGATTGAAACCCTAACCCTAGTTATTTGAAGTTAATCGTGATTGGTTTTATTCTCTAGTTTAGGTCTGCCCGGTTGTTCTCTACCTGTTTGAGGAAATGCCTAAATGGATAACGGTGGTGGGTGTTCAACTGTTACTCCATCCCTCCACTGGAATTTTTCCTTTTTGACTCTTTGCGAATTGTAGAATAGATTTAACACCTAAGGCTTGACTTTGCGTATAATGTTTACCCTAGGTGATTTGCCAAATCATTCGGTTTGATGTTTACATGGCCCACTGCTGAAAGATTCAAACTAAAAGCGCCCAAACCTTGCTAATGGAGATGCTCCTTTGACGTGATAGCAGGGGTATCTAAAAGTTCATGTCAATTAAGAAGTCCTTATCGTCTGCTCGTTTTACCATTTCCCAATTTTCAATTATCTCTTGAACCATCAAATTGAACTGAAATTAGCTGCAGAAGGTTTTGTTAAGGTGATGTTTTGTGTCCCTGACGGCTTTTCCTGATCGTTTTTTTTTGTTGCAGTGAGTGCAGCCAATCCTTGGTTACAGTCCCACCTCTATGGCCAGCATGGAGAGTTCAGGATCAAGAACGCAGCGCACTGCTGTTATCTCCAACGTAAAGTGCCAAAAGCGTAAAAATCGTGATAGGGTTATCCTGGTTGATAGGATTAGCAATCTACCAGACTCGCTCCTGTCTCACATTCTATCGTTGCTCCCAACAAAAATTGCTGTTGCAACGAGCATTTTATCAACAAGGTGGAAGCTGCTCTGGAGTTCCATCACCAGTTTCGACTTTGATGACGGGTTAGTACCACCCCATGCACTCCTTGATCAAGAACACGTTGGAAGTTCCATCAACAGTTTCGACTTTGATGACGAGTTGTCACCACCCAATGCATACCTTGATCAAGAACACGTTGGAAGTCTGAACTTCATGCATTTTGTTTACAGGGTTTTGCTCCTTTGCAATGCCCAGAGCATATTGAAATTCCGTCTTAGATGTGTAGTGTCTGACGAGGTCATTGTTAATGCTTGGATTTCTGGTGCCTTAAGTTGTGATGTTCGAGAGCTTGATCTTTGCATTATTGGGAAAATGCGTCTTGATACGGATTACCAGATTTTGTGGGAGAACCTTGTGCAGTTACCTAGGAGCCTTTTCACTTGCAAGACGCTTGTTGTTCTAAAGCTGGAGGGTGACGTAAAGATTACAGTTCCGGCTGGCTCAGTTTGTTTGCCAAGTCTGAAGGTCATAAATCTCATCTCTATTGTATATGATAATGAAGACTCTGTTGGCCGTCTTTTTCCTAGCTGTCCTGTTCTCGAGGAGTTGGTCATTGAAAGAACCAAAGTGGATAACGCATCAAGCTTCACTGTACATGGTCCTGCATTGACAAGTCTTACCTTAAACTTCATCATCGAGGATGAAGGTTATAACGAAATTCTGATAAATGCACCCGCTCTTCGCTACCTGAACCTCAAAGATTACATGTCTGACAAAATTTCAGTTAACAACCAAACACTGTCCTCCTTAGTCGAAGTAAACATTGATATTCTCCCTCCAGTGGAGTCTACGGAATACAGTGATATTGTACTCAACCTTATCGAAGGACTCTTCAACGTGGAGTACCTGTCTTTATCAACGAATGTCCTACGGGTAAATAGGAAACTCATTCCTAATTTAGCAGTTACTATTCTTTTTTTTTTTTTTGGGGGGGGGGGCTGGATTAGATCTAATGAGTTATCACCTGTTTGCAGTCTCTTGTGTATGCCTCTCAACAGATTCGTCTAGAGCTTCCTAAGCTAACACGGCTGGAAATAGGTCGTAGATGCTACAACTCGCTTGCAAAGTTAAACCTCCCTAAAAGCTCAGAGAATCTACACGTTTTTCTTTCTACTTTGGTAATTGGTCTGAAATCTTTATTCAGTAAAATATTGCCTCCTTGATTGCAATTTACCAATTTCTTTTTCCGTTGCCAATAGGATCTCTCTGAAGACATCAAACTTCAGAACTATTTGCCTATATGTTTTTCCCGGCGGCTCAATGCAATTACAATAATGGACTTGCGTCAAGAGTCTGATCTTGTTTTCGTAGCGTTTGTTCTGAAGAATGCAGAAGTTTTGCAAAAGATGACGATACATACTCATTCTGGTCTTCGTTTGGAGAGAAGATTTGAACAGCTCCAGAAAATATCTAATTTTCCAAGGCAATCTAGGGCATGTCAGATTTCTTTTTCCTGAGATATTGTTACTCAAGAACCTGGGCTGTCCTGCAGCTCTTCTTGTATGCATTTGTGGGGGCCAAAATGGATATTACATATGTGAAAGGAGTTGATAGGTGGTTGAATCTTATTGGACGTGTTGTGTTTTGTGAATTCGTATCAGTTCGATCTATTTTGAGAGGTGATTTACACTGCAACTCTAAAAAAAAAGAAGTTTTTATTGTTTTTAGACAAGACTGTATGACAGTGAACGAAACTCGGTTATGATGTCATTCAAAGAAAAAAAAAATGTAGCTGGGTCTCTTTCTTTACCTTACAACATGGTTACTTACCGGTTGCAAGTTTGGATGCTACTGCCTCTACCCTCACTGCAGCCTCTGCTAATTCCTTTCAAACGTATTTCTTATTGGAGATTACAATTTTGGACTAGAAGAAAAGTTTGAATGAGGAGACACCTCATGGTTTCAGCTCCAAAAGTAATGATGTTGAATGTGGACATTTTCTCTAATAATATGAGCAGCTCAACAGCCTGACTCGTTCTAGCAGGAATTCCAAGTGCACGTGCAAAATGGCACAAGGATAATGAAGCCTTACAGAGAAGGTTAGTATGAGAGAAGACTAAAGAATCATAGACTGTCAGATGGGCAAAGCAAACCGAGGAAAGCTAAGGGAGTAATGCAATGATGAGCAGCTTACTGGGTATTGTTCTATGACACATCCTGAGAAACGAACTTCTAAGAATTGTGGCTTTCAAATTCCCTCGATTTCATACTGCTTGTTCTTTGCAATGCTCCAGCGTTCCATAAAGTGAGCCTTCGGTGTAAGATAATAGATATGTTTATTGTGAAAAGGTGGATTTCAACGGCACTAAGGCGCGGGGTACAAGAGTTGAGTTTTTGTATCAACACAGAACAATCTGTCAAGCCAAACCAAGGTCATTATGGTTGCGTAAACTTGGGTGTCTTGAAATTGGGGAGGACATTTGCCCTCTAGTTTCCTCCGGCAATTCATTTCCAAGTCTCAGGGTCCTTCATCTGACTCAAATGAATCCTGGTGACTATTTGACCCAGTATCTCTTTTCTAGCTTCCCTGAACTTGAAGAATTTATTGTAGAGAAATGTGGATTGTTAAATGTGGAAATACTCGACGTGCCTGCTCCTGTGCTTGAGACCTTGACAATATATAGCATGCCCATAAGATGGAGATGATGCTTAGAATACTAAACATATCGAGTATAAGATTTTTATTAATACTTCAACCCTGGAATAGCTGAAGTATGTAGATTAGTTGGCAAGAAGCTATTCCTTGGGGAATCGCCACTCTCTTAATAAGTACAGAAATTGATGTTGGAGTTGGTAGGGTAGACAAGGAGTATCATTGTGCACTTGATCTTGCAGGAGGGATCTCAGGAGTCCAGCACCTTGGAGGTAATTATAAGCTCATTCTTTTGTTGTAAATCTTAAAGTTTCTTTGAACTGCACTGGTTCTTTGTTTTATGTATCAGCACCTATACGTTTGTTCAGATCTTCTAGCTGCTTTTGTTTTTTTAAATAGAGATTTTCTCCAGGTTGCAAGATTTTTTGTTCCTCAAGTTGACCAATTTGAAGGATGGGTGCGACAAAATGACTCCTGAATTGGAGGTTCTTGTTCTTGATGCGGTAAGCTAATTTATGCAGTTCATTACACATTTTTCACCCCTGGTTGCAGGACTACCCTACGTTTCTTTTCCAATGAATTCTCCGGTACAGTGCTATTCCATACACTAATTCGGATAGACTATTGCTGCCTTCTTGCAACACTTTCCACAAATACGAGCCGTTCTGGTTCTAGCGACTCAGTCTAGTAACAGTCACTGCAATTTTCCGCATTAGGTACACAGGGTTTCAACAAAGTTTCCCTAATTATAGTAAGCTAAGTGACCTCCTGTCATTTTCCGAACTCGCTTTTTTCTGTTTTTGTGGGTTTTTTTTCTTTCTTTTTGGTACAAAGGGATACATTAAAAGCTAAGCAACCGTTCTCTTAACTATGCTTTTGCTTTCTGAATTCTAAACAAGGACCTTACTCTACCTTGCTGGTGGGTGAGTGCAAGGGATCAAGTGGAAGCGACCACCTCACAATCCATTGTGCTGCTTGAAGTTTTCCGAGGGAATCGACATATGGAGATACGATGGGCAAGAACCTGCTTCAGCAGTGTTAGCCTAATTGCTTACAAACTCTGAGGCCCTTAAAAAGCAACACTTATCAAGAAGTTTACTGTATTCTGCTATACAATGAGCTCGATTCTAAAGCTTGGTGATCATTGAATGCTTGTTAAACACCGACTATGTTCATTGTCAGGACAATACATGGAGCAAAAAACAACATTTTTTTATGAATAACCGCGGGTTTTCTTCTTCTGGTACGTACAAACAAAATGGACGGAAAGAAAACCATTTTTTCTCTAATTATGTGGAAGGATCGTAACATGTTATCTTCTTCTTTTGAAAAGCACAGTACGCTGCCTTAAAAAATTAGGCTAACTAAGAAGAGAGATAATTCGAGATCAAATTAGTCTGATTTATTTGTTGCAATACACAATTGAACTCCAATTTTGGTTTTAAGACCATAACTTTGCTCGGGGGTCAAAGCCAAAGGGTAAACATGGAAGGAAATTTACTCGTACGTTTTCTAATTAAATAAATCTATAATAAATATAAAGTTCATATAACGTGCGATTTTTCGTTTTGTAACTACCAGAAGATTCGCAAAACAAAAACCAATGGATGCACACTTCAGGATAGTGACGAGTTTTAGTTAGGTGCTTTTATTAGCAGATATGTAAATAAATGCATGAATATTAATATCAACCTAACATTCGAAAGAAATATGTATTCTCTCCGTTCATTAAAGATCGAAAAACATGAATTTTGATTTTTTTCCTAATATATGTGTAGCCCATTATTTCATAATGCTAAACGGGCCTTTGAAGCACAAGTTACAAGCCTCGTGCGCAAAGCCCTTGAGGAAGAGGCCCAAGGCACAAGAGATTTCTGAAATCTCTTGATTCTACAACACAACATCGACGCCACTACTGCCAGCTGAACTCAGAGAATCCCCAAAGGCCTTCGCGTTCTTCAATCGAATCAATCCTCACGAAGGTCTGTTACAACTTGCTCGCTCGCTCACACACACACACACACAACTTGTACCGAAATTACACATGCCCCACTGAGCATCTTGCGAGATTGTATTTCTCTCCTTCCCCAAGTCATTCAACTGTAGTTAATCACTTCAAAAATTTGTGGTTTTGTTCGTGTTTTCTTCATAAACCAAAACACAAATTGTACAAAAAAGACACACAAAAACCAAACACACAGCATCTTGTGAGATTCTCTCCTTTTCCAAGTTATTCGATTGTGATTAATCTATTAGAAATGCATTTTTTTTGTATGTTGTTCTGCTTTCTTGAACAGTGAAATTGGGGATTCATCTCATTTGTGTTGGTTTCCTGACATATTCAGCAATTGGATGAGCTCAAGATTCAATTTCAAAGTAAGCGTCTTTATGTACCTTGGTAAGATCAATCCTATTTAACCCCTATTTCCTCCGTTTATATTTCTGACGGAAACCCTGACCCTTGTTTTTTTTTTCACCTTTCTTTTCTTAGGTAGCATTCTTGGTATAAGAGCATTTTAGATCCTGGGTTTTGTTTTTCTTGACTAAACAAGTAATGGGTTCGATGTATCAACGGGATATAGTCAATGGAAACGGTGGAATTGATCGAATTAGTGGATTGCCTGATGAGATTCTTTATCAGATCCTGTCTTTTCTACCTGCAAAATATGCTGTTTTGACCTGTGTATTATCAAAAAGATGGAAGTACCTTTGGAATTTTATTACCAACCTTGACTTTGATGGTAGTTCATATCTTAATCCCAATAACTATTCCGAGCCTCCAGATCTGTTTTGCAATTTTGTGGACACTGTGTTAAAGAATTGCAATTCTGCAGAAATTCAAGCTTTTCGTCTGCATTATCATAAAACCAAGATCTATCACTACTGTCACAAAGACATAGATCATAGCCGTGTTTCCGGATGGATTGGTGATGTCATTAGTCGCAATGTCATGGAGCTCGATCTTGACATTCATTCGCTCCAGTTGCCTTGCAATTTTTTCAGTTGCGAGACGCTTACAGTATTAAAACTGCACACCAACTCTGAGCGCGATGTCCTTGTATTTCCCACCTCGTTCTGTCTCCCCCGTCTGAAAATTCTCCACATTCAAAGTGATAGTGACCTTTCTGACGATCTCACTGTGAACCTCTTTCGTAACTGCCCTGTCCTTGAGGATCTCTTTATAAGCGCAAAGGTTGATTATGACCGAAAAATGGTTTATGATGTCTCTGCACCTGCTTTAAAGAGATTAGCAATGCGTCTCTCCGTTGACTCTATTGAAGAACAGGAACACAAGGTTGCTGTAAATGCGCCGAATCTTGAATACTTGGATCTACACGATGAGGTCTTGGCAGAATATGGGGTCCAGAACATGTCATCCCTGGTTGGAGCAAGAGTTGAAGTTGGAAATTGCTGTAGGGAAAATTCAACCCGACAATTAAATGCTTATCGTGCATTTGAGCTTCTTAGAGGGATCAGTGGAGTCAAGTTTCTGTCGTTGTATAGCCACACTATGGGTGTAAGTTGCTGTAACCTCCTTTTACATCACATCTGCTGTTATTTTACCAATTCCTAGGATAGAAGTGGAACACTATAATAATGATCTACACTCAGGTAGTCTTAGTTTTTCAGTAGTTAAACACAACTAGTAGTTTATTTCAAATATGCATTAGCGTACAAGACCTTAACAACTTGCCCGTTGCAGTCATCCCACATTTTTGCGTCCATACATGACCTAGGAATTTGCTGAAAATCAAGGGGACTAAAATTCATGGAATAAAGGGAGTCATTCTTTGTGCTTGACAGTTATGCTTTATATTATTGCACTTGACTATTATCTTCATTGTTACCCTTGAAAGACTCTGGACGTGGCCTGTGCTAATGGTCTACCGACATTTCATAATTTGACACGTCTGGAGGTTCTCATTCATGACTCTTGTGGCTGGAATGTCCTAACTGAATTGCATATACTTCAAAGTTCACCTAATCTGGAAGTATTCATTCTCAAGAAGGTATTCAGACTTGATGAATTGCTTTTCCCATGAATAGTTGTCGCAATCAACTAAAGGTTGACTATGTTCTTTTGCTTGGACTGTTGGTAGGAGCGTCTTAGTTGTTGGTTTGATGACTCAAAAGTTGACTGGTGTAGACCACGCTCCGTACCTAATTGTTTGCCGACGCACCTTGAAGTAATCGACATCACAGGATTCGAAGGGAAAAACTATGAGATGAAGCTGATCAAATATTTACTGGGTTATGCTGAAGTTTTGAAGAACTTGACTATCAGTTGCCCTGGATTGGCCCAAGAGAGAGAGTTAACGTTCTACAGGGATTTGGTAGAGTTTCCGCGAGCGTCAAGGAATTGCCGAATACAACTGCTCGGGAGATTTTTCTCCAAGTTTTCTGTGGCTCCTCTTTTTTAAAATTAGATGCTCTCTGTGTTAAAGATACAGAAACTGCAATTTTTCGTAGTTTAGCAAGTTATCTAAACTGAGATACAGGGATCTTCTTTTGCTCGCATCTTTTTAAGTGCTTACTGCTGTTTTTTGCTATATATGTACGTTGATAGAGACTCCAGTCAGATTTTATGCAGAATGAATTCTGTGTGTGGGTTTTTTTTCTGCTTGCTGTTGCCAAGATTGTGGTTTGGCAATGAGTCAAGTGTTGAGAGTTTGGCAATCTTTAGGCTGCGAAGGTAAGATTCAGGTGTAGGGATTGTCTGAAGTTAGGTTGGTCGATGTTCAGGGCCGTGTGGAACTGAGAGCAACCCTTGCATGATTTTTCGAATAACGAGGGCAGAAACGCTGATATGGAGAATCATAACCTTGGGGTCTCAGTCTACTAGAAGTCTCACCCAGGAGAATTTTATGAACTCTTACCTCTCTACATACAACACATATGAGAACTATACTGAGATGGTACGGAGCTTCTTATGACTTACTTCTACAGTAATATAGAAAGGCATTCTTCATCTTGGCATATGAAGAAGGCTTTATAAATTAGACTTGATGCTTGATTTGCCAGAGTTCTAATCAATCTGGGGAGAAGGATAACATTCTGGTCTCTCATTAGCTTTTGCCTAATAAGTTTCAGAATTGTAGCATTTTGAATGGTTTCTGTGGAAAAAGAAACAGTAAAAATGCTATCCTGTACATTTTCTCTTAAATTACATAAAATAAAACAAGTCTATGGTTGGCAAATTATATGGAATGACACAAAATTTCTTACCATGATACTGAAAGATTTCTTAAACAATTTCAGTTCTTTTTAGGCTCGTTGTGTTAGAATATTATATATATATATATATATATGATGCACGAATTGTGAGAGGAATAAGATATTTATTTATTTTAACCCTACGGCATTTTTGGCTGACTAAGAGGTAGAAATGAACGTATCTTTCCGGGGAAGGAATGAGAAAGTTTTTTTTTAAGGACATGTCAAATCGATATGTAATGACTACCAATTGGATTAAGAGTCTCACAAACCCATTAGCCACATAAAATACATTGATGGATCGTGCAATCACACTAATTATTAGGCTTATGAATCTTTGTCTTTGTACTTACTGGTCCTATCTCCTTATCGTTTCATTAATGCCTGTGGTGTTTTGGTTTTACAAAGAGGTGGGTAAACTAGAAGGATCCATATGTAAAGCATGTGAGGAAACGAAAACAAAATAGAAGACTTTATTTTTAGATAGTGTTTGACAGAATTTTTATTTTTAAATTTTTCTTTAGTTTTGTAAATTGAAAAAATTATTTTCGTATACACTTAAGCAAAAACAAATCCTGGTTAATTCCTTTTTAAGGTTGATTGAATCAAATCAAGTACCATGCTCACATGATCACACAGAAAATCATAGTGAAATAGAAGTAGATAACAATAGCAATGGAAAGCACTTAAAAAAACATGTGTCTAAATTTCAAGTAATATAGTCAAAATGCCAAAAATTCTTAGAAGACGAAAAGAAATTAAAATGACTTAGAATAAACAAATATGGTATTGCTAACTTCAATCTTCATAAAATAGATAACAAGATTCAAAGATTTCATTCAAGCCAACAATCAGCATGGGGTAAGATCAGGAGCTACTCTCTCTCTAAAAAAAAAAATACTCTTTCTACCTTCTATCTAAAACCAAGCACAGCAGGACGTCACCGTGGCCGCCCCACCGTGCTTCCGCGTGCTTGGGGCGGCAGCCACTCCGGCAACTAGATTGTAGGTTCCTTATACTCGTCTCGTGGGGTGGTCTCCGTTACGGCGTGCTCAGTGGGTGGCCGGCGGCAAAAGTGGTGGGAGAATTGTCGCGAAGCGCAGCTCATCGGATTTGATCGGAGACGGTGACCTCAAGGTAAGTCTCCAATCTCGGTCAATCTAGACAGATCTAAGTAGATCTGCTCGATCGTCCTCTTTTCCACCTTTCGCCGGAGGTGATCGGAATACCTCCGGTGGTAATCGAAATCTCACCGGCGATTTTAACAGTCATTTCTAAATGATCCTTCAACTGTATAAAATTCATTCTTATCTATTTCCTACTGCAAAGAGGTGGAGGACTAGTATGTGGTTGGTTGTGGTGGCATTAGTAGTAACATGAGGCTTGTTGTGGAGGGGATTAGCTTTGGTTTGGGTTTGTTTCGTAGGAACCCGTGCGGTCTTGGGAGAATGGGTGGGGGGGATAGAGTCTCGAGGGGGGGGGAGTTCTGTTGGGAAGTAAATGGGGGATCCGAGGCCGGGGGGGGGGGGGAGGAGACCTGTATTGTGGGTTTCGGGGTAATCTGGTTTTGAAAGGGGGGTTGGAGTTTTAAGGCTCTTTCTTGGTTTTGAGCCTCCTGTGTAACTACTTTGGTATGTTGCGGATGAGCAGTGTTTCCTCCATCCGATATTGTGAGAATTTGATTCGGATTTCATACGCGATAGTAGAAGGATGAATATTGTGGTGTTGAAAATCTTTTGTGTGCTGCGCTTTCTAAATCGGTGTGCTCACCTTTGGGCCGTGTTGTTCCTGATTGTCTGCCCTATAGTTACCACCTCGTGTTTTGTTTTGTAAGTTTATTAGGTGTATTGTTACTTTCCGACATCTGCGATCATGTATTCTGAGTCACGGGAATGTTGTGACCTATAATCTTTGTATGCTCTAGAACATAGCGACTGTGTAACCTTTACTTTATCAATGCAATTCTACAAAAAAAAAGATTTCATTCAAGTCCTTGCTAGGCTTACTCTTCAAAGGCAATTAAAAAAGGGATTGGTTATTCATAGAGAAAGAGAGAGGACATACTTGGACAAACTTCATTCCATAATTCCAATAGGAGGTTTGAAAGAGGAGAAAACACATGGCCATATGTGAAAAGTTGGGATAGATGATAAGACTCTAGGTTATAGTTGTGGGGCTTTTTTAAATAAAACATTTAATATTTAATGAAATAGTCCCACTTAAGTTAGACTTCATCAAATAGTTGAAAAAAAAAGGGTCACACGGCAAAAGTTTATTGAGGAACTCGCCTTTAATACATTTATATATTAATTGATACTGACATACTACTTGTAAAAGTTTGCACACGTGTAAATCACTTTTTTGGACATAGATTTCCTTTAGAATTTTGTATATTTGACATCAATGCCCAAGGGCGGAACTACATTAGGACTTGGGGAGGAAAGGGAGGGGGGGGGGGGGGGCGCTAGTGCACCTCCTAAACTTTTGAATTTTTTTTTCTCGAAAATTGCACTTTTTTCAGGAATTGCACCAAGTGGTTGTCCCCGAGACCTCAGATCAGTCATCTCTCTCTCTCCATGACCGGTGAGGACTGAGGCGGTGACTGGTGACTCACACTCACTTTGACCGACGACTGCGACGGTAAGCCTGTGCCCATATCTGCACCGTGACGATGACCGACTTACTCCGACCGAGACCGTGACGACTGTGACGAACTGACAAAGACAACTCATCGAGCACCGGCCACCGAGACGCCGTAATGTCGACCGACGAGGCGACGACTGTGAGTCCGTGACTCACTCCGACGATCCGACCAGATCTGGAACTGGAAGGACGGACTGAGGCTACTCACTACTGCTTCTCTAATCTCTGCACTACTGACTGTTAGGTAAGCCGTAAGCTCCTTCTTTAAGTTCTTAAATTTTAGTTTAATTTTAGTGATTATATAGAGATTTTAAAAATACGTTTGGTTAATTTGCCTGCTAATTTAATTGATTGTTGGAAGAGTATACCTTTTATATGCTTTTTAAGTGCACTCTTTTTTTTACTATTATTTTACTAATAAATTTTTTTTTTTGTGAATTTGATATAATTATTGCACTCCCTGAAAAAAAATTATGGCTCCGCTCCTGTTATTGCCCTTCAAATATTAGTAAGACTTGTCAATGTTTCAATGTAGAGCTATCTAAAACATTTCCTCTTCACCTTTCAATGTTAATTACGTGGTAATTGATCAAGTGTTTTCCTTTTTCTTAGGCATCTTCTATATAAATGACAACAAAAGAATGTACACATGCACTAACATTTTGTGACATCGGAGGGTATGAATTCATATCACTGCGGTCCATCTCAACCCAAATGTCACAAAGTGTAATTGATAGGTCTTTTCCTCACTAGCTCTGCGCTTGCTACTCATGGGCAATTTGATTGTGAAGGCGATTTTCTATTTCTAATCTTTTAAGATTTTAAGCAGATTGATGGCAATATTTAAGCATGCATGTTTAGATTACATATGTCGTGGCGAGGTGATGCATCGTGCGTCCGTTAAAGAAACACAAGGCATCATGTATGGTTTGTTGATGCTTATGCTATTATAGGTGATAAAGAGATTTCATTGGCCTCCAACAAACTTGATTGGTTTTGCATGACATGAGATAAATGTTTTTTAGCGGTATAATCAATACCGGTCAGTCTATGTAGTGCGTGTTTTGAAGCAATTGTACCTGTTGCTGCTAGAATCTTGATTGGAAACCATGGCCGGGAAATGGACCTGCAAAACAAAACACAAAGTGACCGTCGAGTGGGGTTCTGGCAGAGGAATCTCCGATGCTAAAGTCAGAGCGTAGCTACAGGGGTAGAATTCTGAATAGCAGAAATGCACTAGGTGTGCGTGTGTGTGAAGTTGTTTGCATACCTGGGGCAATCCCCTTTACATAGGCCTAGATCGAAGAGTCCTGTTTGGCTTGCATCTCTTGACAGATGGGCCTTGGACTCTATCAATTGGGGTTGTGTTAGGATTCTTAGGGATCACGTCACAATCCTCTCTTCATAACATCAGGATCCTCTTAGGATTTTGATTCTGTTAACATGGTAACCCCCAAATATGGGATTGATCGGGTTGAGTCAATCCTGCCACGTGTCATCATCCGACTGGGCGAATAGTTTTAGCCATATTAGTACCTTTTTTCAAAATTGTGCATTGTTTTTTCAAATGAGTTGTTAACGGACATTAGGTCTTGCCAGCTAGTTACTTGGTACAATATTGATCATGAGCATATCATTTCACTGGACTGATTTACACGGTTTACTCTTTACAGTTACATTATAAACACTGAATATTTGGATGCAACTTATTAGAAGAAATCACAAAAAAATTCAAATTCAATAAAGGTTTTGAAAATGGACAATTGATAACCGCACTTTACTTTTCATGACTTATAATTCACTTTTTCTGCTTAAGTCTTTTGTACAATCCCCTAAAAACTACTATTCGCGGTTATGAATCTTCTAAGTTTGCCTAGGAGATTTCAAGACAGTTAAGTTACCTTTTAGAATGATTGTGAGCTCTTGGCTTAATCCAATGGCAATCCTATAGCTCTCTCGTTTTGTATAAATCATGACGAGCAGTGGTGGAGTCAGAATTTTTTTTAAGGTGAGCACCAAAATTTCAATCTATAATTAACAATCCCACTATCAATAATTGTTAATTTATACCAATTTCTAATTGCATATTGTAAGTTCCAAAACTCAATTGTCACATTCTAGATTGATACAAAAAAGGAAGGGTTCTTAGAAATAGAAAAATTAAGAATCAACCACTCGATCTTTCCTTGCTTTGAGACTACCGTGACCATTAGTGTCATCGTCGAGAAATTGACCTGCCGACTGCTGTCCATGAGCACCGTCACTGGTGAGCCTGTGAATCGCCCCTGAGTCCATGCCTAAGCACGTGAGGCCATGACCTTTGGGCTTAGGGTGTCGTGACTCGCAAGCCCGTGACCTGCCGGAGGTGGACCGACCAGTGGAGGCAATGGCTTTGGCCGTTGAGGACGTGCCGGTTGGAGGTAAGGCCAGTGGGCAATGAGAGAACTGAGGAGGAGGCGGTTTTCTCCTGTCCGCATATGAGCCTTTAAGGCTTTGAAAGTATTGAGGTTTTGGAAATTGTAAGAATGAGAGTAAAAATCAATTTTTTTTTTTACTTTATGCGTAGATTAAGTTTTTATTTTTATTTTTTCGGTTTATTTGTTCAACTTTAACATTTTAAATGACTGAAAGGATATTTTTTTAACCATATTTGGAAATTTTAGGTATATAAACATGTAAAAATGACCACAAATTATGGAGAAGCAAGTGTGCATTGGCCCACCAGTGCCCCCCGCCACTGATGACGAGAGCAGTCGTTCAGGAAGGTTTCATGCACATCCGTCACTAGAGGATAACTAACTACATATTTTTCAAGCAACCAAGGAAATTTTGATCTTGCTCTCCATTCTTTGTGAGAGACTCCTTATTGAAAAAGACGTTGAATCATTCAAAAACAGCATGTTGTCACCCAGTTCTTCCACCTCTATCCACTTTATCCTCATATTGTCCAACCTGAATACAGAAACCCACTCCCCCATGGATCCGACAAACACGGATATTATATCACCCTTGGAAAGCTAAGATTGATGAGGTGAACTACAGGGTGCATTCTCTGGTACACATCAATTGCCCATTTACCTTCCTCGGGACCAAGCAATAACACTTTGTTTGGTTATATTGTTCATCTAGTTATGGCTTTCTGTTTGTTTATTCACTTTCCACAAGCCACTGTCGAACCACTGCCACAATTGCATAACACGTGCCCATGCACACACACACACACACACACCCTCACACCGACAATCTGGCAACCACACAATCTAACTGCTCAATCTCTCTCCATGTATCTAAATACCATCCCACCACCAAATCCATTCCATTTTCCACCGGCCATTGTCCAAATCACACATACAGATCTGGATTCTCTCCCCTCCCCCTTTCTCCATCCCCTTCCTCCTCTCCCTCTAACATTTTCTGTCATAACTCCTAAAATCACTGCCTATTATGATAGTTGGGTTTTAGGATTTGTTATGGTTTGGTGGGATGAATAAAAGATGTGACGAAGTTAAACGAGTTTTCAGATATGGTGGCTGGATGAGTAGAAGGAGGTTGAGAGCACGTGGGGGAGCTTGGAGAAGTATTTCCTTTTGGCAGTTCACTTGGGTACTTGGTTCATCATTTTGTGGGTGTGGGTAGGTAGGGGGTAGGCTTAGTTGGTTCTCTAAGTGGGTTCGCAGTTCAAGTACCGGTACTCAAAAGTATGGTCTAGTGCGTAGTATGCTATGGTTGGGGGGAGTTAGGTAACTCGATATAGAGTAAGTAGTTGTTGTGGTTAGATTGGGAAGTGGTGCATGTGCGCAGAGGGAGGGGATATGGAGAAGGGTTAGTAGGAAAAGAGAAAATTAGGTTAGAGAAGGAGAAGGGTTCGTCAGCGGCACGGAGGGAGCGACGATAGTCTGAATGTGCTCCAACCCATGGCAACAGCTCTACTTTTCCTGATGAGGGTGAGTCAGAAATATGTGGCAGCCCTGTAAAGTTGGGGCCTACTGGGTTGATATTCAGTGAAGTAAACATTTGGCGGTGTAGTAAATTGTCTAGAGCATCTTTTGATGATAAGATAGCATAAAAAGATTTGATAATGAGCAAGCCTTTAGCCTTTCTTTTCCAAAGAATGCTGTCATTGCCGGACCCGACATTCATAGAGTAAAGGAGCCTTAGATCCATCTCCCAATCTTGAAAGTTTGTCCAGAACCTTGGATTCCACATAACACCAACACAATTTGCCACGTACCGCTTAATACAACAAAGTTGTTCACCAAGTTTTAATGATGTTCATTACTTTGTTGAGTTAATCACACTCGGCATTCTTAAGATTACCCAAAATTAGACATGGTTACAAGTATCTATTGAAATTAGTAGTAAATAGCTAATGACCCCTTTTAGTATACACGATGTACGATTTTATCCCCTTTACTACACGATTTACTAAAACCTCCCACATCTAACGAAATTGGGCTCCTAACACGAAAACGTTGTGGACTCATTAAAATGACTGAAATCCCCTCTCTTGTTATCATATGTTAGGTTGATACCCTTTTTCCAACCCCCGATATCCTCCGAAATAAAGGTTGGTTATTTGATCATTTACCGATATGAGTTTGATAGATCCTATTTTTCTCTTTCTTTGAGGGAAGGTAGAGGTCAATTTTATTGTAAAGCCGTATGCAATGCACAAAAGATGCCCGTACAGTTGTTCCATTATATCCCCCTTCTATCACTTTCACCCAATCATTCACCTCAACCCATATTCACCACTTACTTTAATTCCATTGTCGCCCCCATCACCCTGCACTGCATGCACGCACGCGCACGCACGCACGCGTGCATGCACGCACGCGTGCACGAGCACGCACGCGTGCATGAGCACGCACGCACGCACACGCGGTTAAAATTAACGGTTTTTGTTTAATGAGTCCAATTTCGTTAACTGTGCCGGGTTTTAATAAATCTTATTGTAGTGGAGGGGGCAAAATCATACATTGTAAACAATAGAGGGCGTTATTCACCATTTGAAATTACAATATGCACCTTGTGATTTGAAGTATGTGTACACAAAGCCCCCTCCCATTAAGGATCTGCAAATAGAAATTTGGGCACTAGATAATTTATTTTGATCTACCGAAATTGTCCTTAAGAAATCTTTCTTGTCTTCGACCGCGACAGCCGATGATCACACAAACCCGCTATCACCATCATTGATATCCTTCTCTGCCTATAAAAACACCATCCTACCATCAAACTCCACCCCCCAAACACAACTGCCTTCACACACAGACCTACTACCACCACCGACGCACCATTATCCCTTTTTGTCATCCAAACACCATCCCACCACCGAAGTCCTCACCCAAACACCAATGCCTACTGCTCATCACACCCACACACACAGAGATCGACGACCACCACTGGCGAACCCCTTATCCCTCTCCACCTATCCAAACACCATCTCACCACCAAAATCCACCCCTAAACATCACTGCCCCTAACACACACATATAAGCTGACGATTACCCTCTATCCCTCTTTGCCTATCGAAACACCACCCCCATCACCAAACCAATTCCACAAGACGTTGTCGAACCACTGCACCAATTACATAACATGCTTACGTGCAGACACACATACGCGCGCGCGCGCAAGTCTGTTAGGTGTTACTTCTGAAATTGGCCTCCTTCTTAAACACTGTAAAATTAACTTTTAGCAATATGGCAAAAACTTTTGATAATAAGTAGTAAAAACTATGTTAATAACAAAAAAAAAATGAAGATTTTCTGTATCCCTAGTCGTAGAACAATGTCGACGTTGTCAAGCTTGAGTGTTCCTTCCATTCAGCTTCTTTCTAGGATCGACATCTCCACACATGGGGAAACAAATTCAACTCAATTATATCCGCACATTTATAACATGGATTTTGTTTGTTTATATTGACATGTACATAAGATAACAATTGAATGCGTAACAATTAATAAGAGAGACATGAATATGCTTTTGCATTCTGTGAAGAAAAGTCCAGCCCATAAAATGACTAAGTGGACATTAGACTTTATGGGTCCAAGCCTTTGAAAATTAGAATAACAGCCCCCCAGCCTAGAGTCTAAGCCCACTTTCACGAATGATTCACTCAGCTTGTACCCTGTGGGTAGTCGGCTTTGTAACCCCAGCAAAAAAGTAGCCAACGACCCCGTTGCTATCGTCTTCTTTATCCCGCTTACAGAACTAGGGTTTCTCTCAAGTCAACAACAACATCACTTATGGGAAGTTATAACTGCTAAATTCTGGGTTAACCCTGAATAATCTGGACATGCAATTTCCGGCGACAAAACTAACGAACACATGTTTGTTTTCTGGATAAAAACAGATTTGGCAAAAAATGAGTTTGACACAGTAATTCATATGTGCTTGCAAATTGGAAGTCAGAAAGAGAAGCTGCATGAACCATTGCTGTAAAGGGCAACCATTTGAGCGCGTGTCACAGAGAAACCACGTACGCTGAACGCCTGGGTTCTGATTTACATCACAAGCAAAAGCTTTTTCAAAAATGTATGTACCACGTCAAAAATTTAACATATGCACTTTGTCCTTAAGAATTTACGCCAGCTTTTTCTCCATGACTTTTAAGGTACTCTTTGCAGGTGCATACATTCTGTTGCATTTCAAAAGCTTAAGGTTATCTTAATAGTGAACATCCGTCGTCTGATGAAAGAATCAAAAGTTTGTATTGGTTGCCCATAGCCACTCTTATTGCGACTCGGGATATAGGAAACTTCACTGTAAATACATATAACCAAGCACATCATTTGTTCCCACTCATGCGTTCATGCATATTGAATTTCTTAACTTTGACAGTACAATTGTACACTGATGATACCTCCTCGTTTGATAGTTTTGACACGAAGGAAACAAAAGGCCAAGACTCACTTTGTGAGTGGATAGCTCTTCTTTATTGTTTCCTCTTTATTTTACAAGTATTGGTATGTAATGGAAAGAAGTAATATTGTCAGGTCTGATCATGGCAGTACATAGGAAGCAACATCTTTTCTAGCTGTTGTGTCAATATGCTTGTTCAATACATAAGGATATGTTGGCAGCATCTGGAACCATCAAAGATTGCTTTATCATGCACGCGTTCTTGTCAGCGCTGTTGCTAAGAAAACTGATTCTGGGAAGCAAAAGTTTGTCCAAATTTCCACGATGAAGGTACCACATTGAAGAAATTTACTGTTTTTCCATCAACCAGATTGAGCCGAAAAGACAATATTTGATTACGAAGATCTGCGTTGCTTTGCCAGTTCGCTCCCCAGTTCCTGTGCATCGGTAACCATGTCCTGGTCTTCGAACCCCTAATCCACGCATTCTTGATATCACCACTCCCACCGACGTTCGAAAACATGACCATGTTGAAATTTGATTGTCCTTTCAAAGTGAAACGAACTCCGCCTTGTCTTTTACATGACACCCTTTATTTCAAGTTAATCACATGAACGTCAAAATCCAGTCATTGTAATATTTAAGCATGCATGTCTGTCTTCTAACTAAGAGCAAATGGAATGATAAACAAAGTATTATTTTCACTTGCTGTACCATATGCATTCTTCAGTTGACACTTCGTCGGCACCTTTACTGTCATTGAATCTATATAATTTCCTATGGGATATGCTTTTTTCTGCTCAAAATATTACGAGAAGTGGATCTAATGTTGTAAACTATTATGTTCCATAGTACATTGAGACACATTATTGGAGTGCATTAATGTTAGTTGTATACCTTCTATAGACCACAGGAATTATGCCTTCGTTGCCTTGTCGAGCAATACGAAGGAATGCAGGCATTGACATGTCAAAATGCTGGAGAGGGGGATTGCACCACCCTAGATTATTGTTTGATGGGCAGAAGTTGGTGGCGGTTATGGTGAGAACGGCTCCTCGGAGGCACCACTTTGGGTCGAGCCGATAGTCACACCTCACTTGGTAGCAAGCACCGCAAGCCTCACCACCTCTGAAGAGTGCACCGCTCACGGCTGCCGTGTTTACTCCAAAGCCGGCATGAAAGGTGTTGTCGTATCCACAAGCTCCTCCTATATAAGAGGATCGATGATTTAAAAACACTGATTGCCAATTCATAATGAAAGATAGTGCAAACAAAATCCCGATATATTAAAGTCGTGATAATTTGTTTATTGCTTAGCAGAATTCAGAAGAAGCATTGGCTGTGGTAACATCATAGTTTACGCTTCAAGGAAGAGGGCAGTGAGTGTTCAGACGGTTGTGCCACCCCTTGCTCCATATATAGTTCAATCTTTGAAACATTAAAAAAATGTGATCGATTTTTTCTTGCAAGTTTGACTCTTAAATGAGGTGACGCACTTTCATGTTGTGTTTTGGCAGGCTAAGGTTTATGATGAAAATAGCCTAAATGTGTTATGTTGGTAATATCTCTCGAGAACCGCTAAAACTCAAAAAAACTGGTTTGGTCACGAGATAAATACTTCAGAAAACATGAGTATTGTTTTTGGGTAATACTGTTGCTCTTCTCAAATTCTCATCTCAGAAATTATTCTTAATTAATTGGGGTGACACAATGCTATGCGGTAATAAACAGTTGATCGGATCTCAGTGCTCTTAAACACTTAGTTCATGGTGTGCACCCCTCATTTATAAGACTCATAATTTAGAACAAAATACAAAAAGACTAGATTATAGATTCTTCAGAACATATGAACCGTAACAAAAATTTAGGTATATTACTATGAAAGGGAGAGCTGAGGCTGACTACTCCAGCTTGAAAATGTGTGGAACATGTGACCAAATTAACATTGTCTACAAAAAAGAACTGTAAAAACAAGCTAAAACTCCGTGCTATGCTATGCACGGGACCTGATATATATTTACTTAGGTGGTAGTCGTGAAAAGTGAGGGAAGAAAGGTCATGGGTGGGACGGTTAGAGGTCATGGGTGCGATGGTAATATTTTATAGCCAATTATATCCTAACACCTATTTAATTGAATTTAAAAAAATAAAAAAGTAACTTTCTGGTTAATTATATGCTACCACCTATTTAGTTGTATTTACAAAATATAAATATGTATATCATAGATTACAAAAGAGATATGAAAACTAGTGAACATCCTAGGTGTGCTTCCTTTGAATCTATCTTACCAAGGGTGGTGGGGTTTTCACCGGCTCCATAGAAAGTTGCATGACCGCTAAGCCAGCCGTGAACACCCCTCATCCCCTCCAAAACCACTCCAACTAGGAACAAAGAGTGCCAAAGCGTAAAAGAAGCCATTCTCATCAACACTCACTGCAACAAGAAACTTCCGTAGTACTTCAATACCTTGGAAGCGAAGGCTAGCTCCATTTATAGGCACCGTTGGTTATTTTTCGACGTTATACGCGGTTGTCGGTGATTATAGTAAGAGTCTGGTCCGAGTTCGAAACATTAATGCAACCAATTTCCTATATTCCGCGTTCTTCCACGATGTCCCCCGAAGGTACGGAAACGTACCTACTTTTGTATGTCAGCTTGAGACAACAAGAAAGCACGAGCATGTGATGGTTAAATGTTTAGCATATACAACTGGGTGTATACTGCTATCTATTGCTTTAAAGCACTTGTCGGTGATTTCTAACCTGCATTATTGGGAACCTTTTTAAATGTAGAATTGCTTGATTGGAAACCTTGAACGACCTTTTAAGTGGCTGAAGTGCTAGCTAATTTATGTTTAACAAGAATGCTCACAATGCAGGAAGCCCTGATAAAATTAAAGTGAAAGATCTAAAGCCTAAAGGAGCAATGTGTGTGCGTGAGTGTGTGCCAATGTGCTGTCTCAAATTGGTTTATGCAACATCAGTATAGCTCTTGAGGAATTGCATGTCCGTGCCAATGTGTTGTCATTGGTTTAAACAACACGAAGAATAGATTTACCGTCAAGAGAAGGAATGTTGTTGTCACAGTCGAAAATAATGCTCGACATATTTGACCAAGCGAAATTACTCGTTTACATCCATTTAAAAGCCCTTGAACGCAGGGCAGAAGCTGGCTAGAGGAATTGGTCGACTCGTGAGACTCATTACTTGAAGATTGCATGGTTGAATGCGTTAAACATCATTTTCAACTATGACAATATAGCATTCTGTTGCCTTGATTTTCCTTATTCTTAGAATTTATTATCATCTAGGACCAACACACGATGAATACAACATGAAGTTGAGGGTATCAGTATATATCATTTTGGTTTTTACCTGTTGTGTGGCAAATTGTTGCACGGTGAATTTTAAAGAGTACATAGATTTGACTTAGTCTCATTTTAGTCAACTTACCATCCGAACAGTAGCATTAAAATCGAAGTATAATTATGCTCACACAAAGAATTTTATTAGTTGAAAATCAAAGCCCAGTGGGACATTGTCATGAGCTACTCACTAGAGGGAGAGAAATCAAAGGCCTGTCAAGCACATGTTTGCAGATCTTTTGGTTTCTTTGTTAGCAAGCAAGAGAATGTGGCACACTACTTGATCCCTTTCTGTGAAGGGCTAAGGAGGAACCAGGGTTGAAGCTTCCAAATTGGTAATAGGAGTAATGAATATTGTTGGATATAGATAACTAGGATATACTGTGACCTTATGTTTTTGTAGGCCATGTCCTTGACGGCCAAAAAGGTGTCGAATTTGGAGGATCTCAAAAGTCTTTTAATCACAGCTTGGACTTCAGCCACAAGAAAGATGCATGGCTATCTTTTCGTTTAGGTATACAAGTACTAGAAACACCTAGATTATGGAAGTTGTCAATATTAATGTGTTGAGGTGACCAAATATAAAAGAAAAATATAAATTAAAATAAGTTCATTAACAATTTACAGGATAAGAACAACATCTCAAAGAGGAATGTTTCAGCAAAATCTCTAGAAAGATGAGGTACAAAAAAAAAAAAAAGGGCAACAGAGGAGGAAGATGGTTACTCTATGAAGAGACTTATCAACCTGCATTTCTTGCCTTCTCATCCTCGGCGGGCTTACACTCCCCGCCAGAGGGAAAGAGTTCTGGTTAGGATAAGCGAACAGGCTTGTGTCTGAAGTCCCAAACATTCTTGCAAAGACCATCTCACCATATATCTGAACCGTAGTGTCCCGCACTTTTTATTATGGAGGCTAACTTTAGAAGAAACGCCACGCAGGCGCCTAATGGACACTTACGAGGACGCTTACGAGGCGATGACTGGGCAAAGTCTCCAGAATGTTCTACACTCTTCTTGAACATAAGAGATAGTTCTAGAGGATTCTAGAATAGTAGAGAATCTTGTACATATCTAGAGAATTCTAGAAGCATAATAGGATCCGTAGGATCGAATGTATCTCCACCGTTCGTTGAGGAGGTGGACTAGTATAAATAGCTGAGGCCTCACTTGGCCAAAACACACAAGTATTCTTGTACACAAGCAATACAAGCATACATTCTCCCAAACTCTCTCTCTATTGTTCTTCTTGGTGTGTTTGCTTCTAGCATCGCCCAGCCCGGGTGGAAGGCTGACTTAGCACAAGCAAGGGGCTTGTCCGCTAAGTGCCGCACGGTTTCGACTTAGAGAAGTTCGGTCCGTGACACTAGGCCCGCCAAAACTGGCCACTGCGGTTCCCCCAAAGTTGGATGGGGCCATGGAAGCAAAACTTCCTAAAGGGTCAGAAAAATATTGCTGGTCAGCAAACGAGTGTGAGTGTGGAGGGTTTGGATGCAGTTGCTGATATATCAACTGTTAGCAGCGTATTCACCCCAAATTCCCATCCTCTCCTGATCCATCCCCTCCTAAACCCCTCCCACCCAGTTGTTCGGCGGTGGCTCTCTGCTGGTTTCCCCGCCGCCACCAGCCCCAAGTACGTCTGCCGCCACCACCAGTCCCCCAATAACATCCACCGCCCCGTTCACCACCCATATCCAATCCCCTTCAACCCACAACGCGACGAGTGCCTGACCCACCACCACTAGCCAATGCTGCCTTAGATCTGCAATCCACCGCCATGCATCTCCAACTATCAAACCCACCACCATCAGAACCTCCCCAGAGTGCTCCACCAACCACCACCACCCCGTCGATCGCCCACCCACCCCAGAATGCTCCACCAACCACCACCACCCCGTCAATCGCCCACGCAGCCACCATCAATCCCCTACCGCTGCCCCACCCGACGAAGACCCATATGCACCAAATCTTTCCAGATCCATGCTATCTGCAATATCAAGCCAAAGCTCCAGGTCCTTTTTCGGATCAATTTGAGATCTACTCTTATTGGTTTTGTAATGGATTAAAATATCAATGTAAATGTTAAACTATTTTTTTTCTTTTTTTTTTAATGTAAAAGGGACCAAAGGTATTGTTGTTGATAATAGGTATGTTATGTGTTGGCTGTGGTGATGATGGTTTGATTGCGGCGGATGTGGTGGCGGCGGCAAGGGGTTTATTAGGGATGGCTGAGTTTGTTCAATCACGCGGCAGCGAGGCGGGGTGGGGTTGGTTGTGGCCTGTGGGGGTTGGGAAATTGATTAATTAGGGGAGAGAGAAAGGGTTGAGGAGATGACGTGGAGGGCTAAGTGTTAATTATCGGTACTATTTGGAACTGACGTGGATATAAGGTGGATTTCATATAGTAAAAATGACAATTTTGCCCTTAAAAATTAACATACGTATTGTCAAAGACCAATTTGACCGTCATTCGATGCTGGAAACCAAGATCTTAAACGTTTTTTATGTTGGGTGCCAAAATAAGAACGACGAGTGTTGGGTGCAATTGACCCCTAAGTATGAGGTGGTGAGTAAAATTAATCTGAAAATAAATGTTTCTTGCTTTCTTGTTTTTATCATTTAAGGACCACTTTTTTTGGTTGCAAGTGTTTGTTTTAAAAGTGAGCATTATATACATTGAACGTAAGATACTTCCCACTTTGGAGCGTTCAAAAATAAGAGATTGAGAATGAATGTTTCTTGCTTTCTTGTTTTTATCGTGTTACGGACCACTTTTTGTCGTCGCAAGTGATGGTGACAAAATAATCAACAAAAATATTTTAAAAGAGAGCAACACATACACTCGAACTTAAGATACTTTTCACACGCAACTAACATGCGCTCAAATCAAGTTCTAAACGGACTAAATCACATATGTAACGCTCTCTCTTTTATTTTCACAAATGGTAAAAATAAATTTTACCTCACAAATGATAAAAACTCGGGATGAGTCATCAATAGCTGTAGTCAAATACCATCCTGTCTTTGTCCCGTGAATCTATAGCAATTAACTTAAAAGAGTACAGTTCCTATTCCTTTTAGGCTTATCTTAAAGGTACAGTTCTATTCCTTTTAGGCTTTGAACTTTTCTCAAACTCAACTATAAATACAGACACATCGTCTCTTTGCAAGGGACCTGGTAGGCCTTTTACGATCCTTTTTTATCAAAGCCTTTTGCTTTTCCGAGCAGATCGAGTATGGCGAACTATAAGGCAAAAGGAGAGGAACTTGCAGACGAAGTTAGAGACTGGGCTGTACTTCCGACCGATATCTTGAACCTAATCATATCACGCCTTTATTTTCCTGCCGAAATCAGCCGTTTTCATGGTGTCTGTACTGCATGGAAATCAGTTCCAGCTCCATTGGTTCGATCCCAATGGCTCATGTCTAAACCGCCTATAGGCACGAGACTCAACTTCTTCCACCCACTTTACTGTAAACCCTACTCCATGGAAATTCCCGAGTTAGAATTTGCAAAGGTACGATTTTCAAAAGATGGTTGGCTACTTATGTCTGATGGAGACATTAATTTCTTCTACAATCCATTTACTAGAGCGAAAGTCGAATTACCTAATTTACCTCAAGGTTATAATGGGCTCTTCAAAAATAATAGGTTCAAAATGATGACCTTTACAGCACCTCCCACATCCTCGGATTGCGCAGTTTTTGGGGTTAACTCTCTTTTTGACGAGGTTATTTGTATATCAACCATTGTCCGCGGAGAGGGGAGTTGGAAAATATGCAGATTTCAGAACAACGTACCCATGTTTCCTTCACCTTGCAGCCCAGTTATCTGCAATGGACTATTGTACTGCTTGGGCCGAGATGGCAAATTAGGCGTGTTTGATCGCGAGGAAGGTAAGTGGACAGTTCTAGACAAACCCGAAAAAGCGCCTTTTAATTCAGTGTATGAAAACTTTCTGATGGAATGCGAGGGGGATATAATGTCCGTCTTTGTTGGAACGGAGGGATTCAAGCGCTGCGCAAAGGTTTCCGTGTGCAGATTGGATCGTTTAAAGATGGAGTGGCAAGAAATCAAGGAATTGGGTGACAAGATGCTATTTCTTAGTGATTCAACATGTCTTTCTGCAACTAGTCACATACCTGGGATGGAGAACAAGATATATTTTCCTGTGTTGCCAAGGTTGCATGGTCGATATGGAGTGTTTTATACTCTGGCGACCGGCATGCATCAAACGTTTGGCATTGACTTCTGGAGTACAGATTTAGGGGATACAAGGGAGCTACTAAATTGCTCTTGGATTGAGCCAAGAGACGGCACTTATTCTGAAACACAGCTTGACTGGCTGAAGAACCCTTAGTTAATTCCAAAACCTTAGGAGAAGAGGCTCGATACGTACAATGAATTATCAACTGTTTTTTTTTTCCTTGTATTTCTTCTTCTGGTACAATTGTGGCATATAGTAATCTGTTTATTGATCTTTACAGCTTTTCTTATAGTAGTAGTGCGAGGTTATAGCCTTGTATCTTATTTAGTGTCACTACAAAGTTTTGTAGGGCTTATAAGGGAGTACTTGTTTGTCTGTACTGTTAATTATAGTATATGATATGATCTAGCTGGTACTCGAGTTTTTTTGTGGACGCCACTCTAGTTTTTTTGTGAATTTATAATCCAATGTCGACATCAATTTTGCTTTTTCTCAGGTTTTTGGTGAACGATTTATGAGTTTCTGAATTCTTTCTGACAAAATAATGCTATAAAAGAAGTTTTAAATAGAAAATTATATAATAAACTAGAGTCTAATGCAACTCAGGAAGTCATCTCTGAACTTACACCACCCCCGACCCCCCACCCTCCTCCTTAAACATCATTACTCAAGGATAATAACTTGCATATATAATATCCACATATGCATATTTTCATATTTATAAAACACATTGACAAATAAATTTATGAGCAATAAGTACATTATTCGCTCTCCTAGTACCTTGCCAAGCAGGCGCTAAATCCAAAATCGACTTGATCAAAAATATATATTGCCTTTAGTAAAGGCTCGCATCTAACTCGTCAATCTCAGGCAGAGGCAATTGGAATAGTAAAATGCGTTTGGCGATTCAGAAGACTATTTATCAAATAAGTATTGCTCGACAAGATATAGTATTTCATGTCATCGAGAGAGGGCAACGGTTATTAACCGAGAGAGTAACATTTTAAGAGAAAGAAAGTCGAGACTCCAAATCAAGCGAGTGCTTGGGGCATCCCGAGAAACAGTGTGAGGGATTTTCAGTTAAATCGAGATGAGTAAAAGTGGGCACCGCCGAGACTTTTGGGTCAAGAAAGATAAAAGTAGGCGTGGGCACCGACAACCACTGCAATGGCAAGTCCGGCGGCCTGTGCACCATTAGTGCTTTCATCATGCTTGGAGGGGTGGGTCATGATTGAATTGATCATTGGGAAATGAGAGGCCTCACCACCATGGGATTGGCCTCTCCGTGCAAGCCCCTTCCAGAGGGGCTCCCATATGGTTGCAGCACCTGTTAAAAGACATGTTCAATGGACATTCACTTTTTAGTTTAGATTCACAGTGAGAAGTTAACATCATTCTCATTTATACCTTAGACAAGTTATAAGTTGTGTCATTTTAAAGCAGCATTTGTTTCTCACACCTCTAACGGCTTTTATCGTCTTATTGGAAAAAAATTGGCTGTTACTTGGTTGGAGGAATCTTTCTCCTACTCTTTATATAGCGACAATCAATCGTTTCTAAATGTTTTTAGTGACTTTTATTTAGTGACGCTAAAAAAGTGTTGCTAATAATTGTTGCTGAAAGTGTTAGAAGAAAAGTCACTAGAAACATTTAGCGACTATTAATTGTCACTATACACGGGGTTGGAGGAAGATTCTTACAACTCGGGTAGGAACCAAAGTTTGTTCAATTTTTTTTAAACTCTCATACTCTGAATTTACACACAGTACAAAGTATTAAACATATTGCCAATAGTGTTAACTACTTTGATTTCGAAGTTCACGCTAATATGCTCGGCACAGGCACTACCAAAAAGCAATCGATTTTGTGATACGGAAAGTTATGTAAACTATCACAAGACACACAAAACAAAACGTAGAAACGTAACTTTTTGTGTACCCAATAAGAGTCATCCCGATGTCCCGGACCATATAAAAGAAGCCATATTTTAGAGGTATGCCACGCAGACGCGAATTGGACGCCTGCTGAGACATGTTCCTTCTACATTACAGAGAATTCTAGAGGATCCTAGCACATGTAATTATCAAGATAGTAAGGAGAAAGATAGTAAGGAGAATTCTAGATAGTATTAACTAACAGGGGAGGCCATCACTTGACGAAACTATCCAGGCATTCTTCGATCCTTTTATACTCTCTTTAAGGGTCAATTGCACTAGGCACCCCGAAGTTTTCACGCGGTAGTGTGCTGCACCACAAAGTTTTTTTTAGCTATCTGCCACTCCAAAATCACATAAATGTGGCGTCCAACACCCTCCGTCCAACAAATTCTGGCCAACAGCCTCAGCGGATAAGTAATTTAACTTAAACAAGGGGGCATTTTGGTCAGAAAGATTAAAAAAAGGGAGGGAAGATTGCAATGGGTTTGTCAAGCGGCGGCGCGGGGCTGTTGCCGCTGTGGAGGGCGGGGGAGAGAAGCGGAAGGAAGAGAGGGGCTCGGCATCGCAGACAGGGGGAGGGACGTTGCGGATGGAGAGTGCTGTTGTTGCAGCCGCGAATTCTTTGCTGTTGATATGTATTACTCCGTGACGAGGGAGGGAGTGGTTGGGGGGTCAACGTCGCCGACGAGGGAGGGACTGCCGGTAGAGAATGCGGCCTAAGATGCGAAAGAGGGGTAAGGGACAGCGGCGCAGGGCTGTTGCTACCGTGGGGTGGGAAGAGACTTTGCTGGCGTGAGATGTCGAAGGAGGGGCGCGGGGCGAGGGGGAGAGAAGAGGAAGGAAGGCAGGGGACGAGGTCGGGATCGCCGACAGGGGGGGAAGGGCGCTGCCGTTGGAGGGGGGATACCGACGTGAGATGCCGGCGCAAGGGGGTTGGCGGTGCAAACGGCTGATAGAGATTAGGGTTTCTGTGACGTTCCAAAAATGTCCTCCTAAGTTCAGTTTATTAATTTTTTTTTGCCGAAATTTGGCCAGAATTTGAACGGAGGGTGTTGGGCGCCACACTTATGCGATTTTGGGGTGGCAGATAGCTAAAAAAAACTTTATAGTGCAGAACGCTACCCCATAAAAACTTCGGGGTGCCTAATGCAATTGACCCCTCTTATTCAGGGGCGGATCCAGAATGTTCAACCGGGGGATCAAAATGTCATAAAAAGAAAATTAACGGCTAACATAAAGAATTCGCGTCACGATTGAATACGTTAAATGCAAAATAGATTGCTGAATTTGACTAATAATCGAATAATTTAACTATTTATAGTGATTTATTTAACTTGTAAAGTTAGTCAACAACAAACTACTAATCTTGCATGAAAGAAACTTTGCTCGTATACAATATATATTATTAGTGTGATTATCAATTGTATGATGACAATAGTCACATATAAGTTAACATACTATAAGAATTTAAATTAAAAAAGAAAAAAATGAACTAACCTTGATATATTAATGGTTACTTTAAAATCTGGAGATTTAGAATTTAAAAGAATCAAGATGCACAAGAGAACAAAAAAGATAAAAGATTACGACAGCTGGTGGCACAAAAAGTAAAAAACGTTACAAAATGAAATCTAATACATTTAATATTTAAAATGGTGGCATGTTAGTAAATATCCCCTGCTCTCTTTAATATAGTGCAAGCTTCTCCCAAACTCTTGATGAGCAAGGACGGAGTCAAGTATCCCTGTATGCACCAAGTGCTGAGCAGGCAGGTGGTAGCACTGCTACTGGCCATGGAGAAGGATGGGAAGACTATAGGCACTTAATTAACTTTGCAAACCAAAGACTCTCAAACAAAATTTAGAGATGCTTCTATGTATATGCGCAACAGTCATGCTTTAGGCATAACCCAGAAAGTTGGCAAATTATGAACCATATTTGGACAAGAAGGTAGGGAAACGTGGACGCCGCTGCTCTCTTCAACGTTAAACACACCCAAGCTTCTATAATCCCTGTCAATGAAGTAGATGGAGTTTCCCTCTGCCCCAGATTCTGATGCAGAGCACGACGCCATGTTACCAAATCCATTTACGAAGAACGCACGATCTTCCCCCAAACTGTCGACCCTCACCCATTCTCCTTTCGAAAAGTCCATACGATAGACTTGTATTTCTTCGACTTTACGAGCTGCAATGTTCAATACCCCGAATAACATGCTGACACAGAACACTTCTCCACAAGATTCAACCAAATAATTACATTCTCGAATCATATCAGCCAGATATACCTTAGGCGGGATGTCTGCTACTAGTCTGTTCATCACAAATATACCATCCCAAACCTCTAATCTCGCAAGTTCTCGCCTATTCGTGAGGCCGTAGATACTTCCTTTGGACACTGTGACAGCATGGAGCGTGTCATCCTCATACAAGGATGTTCCATAGTCCTGCTCGACCCATCTGACCTCACCCGGCCGACAAAATGTAATGTAAGGTTCTTCATAGTCCAAGAATGCAACAATGCAGTTTGCATCGGTTGGCGGCGACGTGATGACACATGTTTGCACAGCAGGGAGCTTCCAAGGTGGCAGGTTGATCTTCTCCATGGATGTAGGATTCAACAAGAAACATGACTTTGACTTTCGGTCCAACATAACCACCCATCCAAAGAAGCTAGCACAAATCCGCTTTCATGACATGCATGGTATCTTCCCAAGTGGAAACATGCTTTAAGCAGACTACTCTAAATAAGTAGGCTTTGTTAGAAGGGTGTCTTCAAATTTGTCATTCAGATAAATAAGATATGCATAAAGTATTGCAATGTATGTATATGCATAACTAATGAAGCAACAAATTTGTCACTCAGACAAACACCAGCATACCACAACACTATGACTCGATTTATGCAGCTGATAACGATTTGGTGACTCGGCTTCAAGTGCAAGAAACTTGTATTTGTTTAATGGCTGAGGCAGTCAGCAAATAAGCACTATTATTGTTAAACCCTAAACCCCAAACCCTCCCACACATGCAATTCTATACCAAATAAAATCTATATGCAGTTCTGTACCAAATAAAATCCATATCTTGTTTCATCACTTTGATCGAAGATGACTTTATAGAATTGGTAAAAACAACTACAACTGGATTTGATTTGAGGGCTCTTCTTACAATTATATGAGCAAACAGTAAGCCAAAAACAAGGAGATAATTTTGATATCAGGCAAAAGCCAATTATTAATTGCGTCATATTCAATTAATTCATGAAACAACATAACCACCTGCTTTTAGAGAATTTTTTCCTCTCAGGGGGGCGACTTTAGTTCTGAGGTAGGCCATTGTAGTGGCTTAACCTTTTCCGATCGCAGGCTGGAACTATTAACGTATGCATAATGAAACAATAAACTTGTGGTATTAGAAAAACGAGAGGACTTACTCTTTGAAACAGCTTGATGCCGGCTTTGAAGAAAGAATACACGAGATATGTGACTGAATAATCAGACAAACTTGCGTATATATAGTATACCCTCACTCTATTCCTAGTCGTAAGGGGAAATGGTAATGATCAAATAAACATAGGTTAAACTTCAAATATCCCGTCCCGATCTAATAGAAGCCCGGTTATTTTGACTTTGATCAGGTTATGTTAAATCTTTTAACCGTAGCTAGCACGAGTCAGCTTTGGTACTTAGTCTGACCCTTCCCGTATCTGAACCGTCTCATTGACCCCTACCCGCCTCTTTTATAATTTAATCTTAATGCTAAACAATTGTACAATCGCAACCGTCCATCTCAACGATATAATCGATATACATCTATAAAAGGCCTAACGTCATCAACATTGGTTTAAAACTTTGTGCAGACTATTAAAAAAAAATTACACAACTTGCCAATATTGTCAACTCGTTAATGTTCGGTATAGGTGCACACCAACTGTTGCTATTACTCGTTTACACCCATTTTAAAAGCTTTCCATCGCGGGGCAGAAGCAGGGTAGAGGAAGTTGTTGACTCATCAGGCTCATGACTTTGAAGATTGAACGATGGAATGTGTCAAACATCCTTCCCAGCTATGACAAAAACATTCCTTCTTGCCGTATTGCAAGTTGCCTTACTTTCCCTTATTCTTAGATTTTGTCATCGTTCACGGGACACCACACGATCAATACAACATAAAGTTGAAGGTATCAAACATCATTTTGGTCTTCACTTCTGGTGTGCTTTAATTTTAAATGTATTCATCAAACTGTTGGCATTAGAGGTATTCATCAAACTGTTGGCAAGTTGTTGCACGGTGAGTTTTAAGAGTGCATAGTTTTGAATTAGTTTCATTCTAGTCACCTTACCATCAGCAACGGAAGCATTAAAGTTTAAAGTCGAATTTTATATATATATATATATGGAATTGATTCATTGTTAGCGCTAGCAAGTTGTTACCGTCCGCTACACTATGTAGCGGACGGTGAAAAAAAAGGCGGTCGTGGCGCGGGATCTGGCCGTCCATTCTCTCGCGTGGACGGTCAGATCGCGCTAGCAACTTGGGTTAAGTTGTTAGCTCTTGCAATGGATCAGCTCTCATATATATATATATGTGCTCACACAAGGAATTTTGTCAATTGAAAATCAATGCACAGTGGGACATTGGCATGAGCTACTTACTAGAGGGAGAGAAATCAAAAACCTGTCAAGCACTAGCACATGTTTGTAGATCTTTTGGTTTCTTTGTGAGAAAGCAAGAGAATGTGGCACACTACTTGATCCCTTTCTATAAAGGGCTAAGAAGGAACCACGGTTGAAGCTTCCAAACTGGTAAGGAGTAAAGAATATTGTTGGGTATAGGTTGTTTGGTATTACCGTGGGCTTATTCTTTCAAGGTCGTGGGCTTATTCTTTCAAGGTCATGGGCTTGACGTCCAAAAAGGTGTCTAGTATGGAGGGATCTCAAAAGTCCCTTGAATCTGAGCTTGGAATTCCAACACACGAAAGACGCATGGCTCACTTTTCTTTTGGGTATGCAAGTAGTGGAAACATCTAGATCGTGGAAGTTGTCAATGTTAATGTGTTGAGGTGACCCGGGGGGGAAGAAAACTTGAGAATCGCAGAACAGGGGGGCAAAAAAGATTTTGTTTTTGCAATGACCAAATATAAAGGAAAAGGATATGTCAAAGTTCATCAACAATTTACATGAGAATAACATCGTCTCATTAAGAAATCTCTTAGCAAAATATCTAGAAAGCTAAACATATATATATATATCTGACCTATCTCTGGCTATTCATAAATCCAGTCCCACAATTTTTCTTGCAACTATACAACAGGGGTAAAAAGCACTCAGAAAAAGATGAGGCACAAAAAAAAGCAACAGAGGAGGAAGATGGTGACTCTATTAAGAGACTTATCCAACTGCATTTCTTGCCTTCTCATCCTCGGGCTTACACTCCCTGCCAGAGGGAAAGAGTTCTGGTTAGGATAAGCAAACAGGCTTGTCTCTGAAGTCCCAAACATCCTTGCAAAGACCATCTCACCAAACATCTGAACCGTAGGCCCGCCAAAACTGGCCATCGCGGTTCCCCCAAAGTTGGATGGGGCCATGGAAGTAAAACTTCCTAAAGGGTCAGAAAAGTATTGCTGGTCAGGAAACGAGTGTGAGTGTGGCTCAAAAGGATTTGGATGCAATTGCTGATCAACTGTTAGCAGCGTATTCACCCCGAGAGCTGGGGGTCTGGGAGGTATGACCAGATCTAGTTGGTGCCTCTTGGGTTCGGCTTCCGATGGGGAATTACCCCGGCCATATAACGGCACCAATGAGGACTTGGAGATGTTAGCTTTACAAACAGGGCAATTTGGTTCTTTTTCGGGTTCAGGAGACGAGCTTTGCACTTGGAGCCACATGTAAATGCAAGGCCAGCAGTACAGGTGACCGCAGAGTGTGACGACGGGGTCATGTACTGAGTCTAAGCAAATGTTGCAATCAAAAGATCCATCTAAAGTTTCTGAAGCTATTGGTGGAGCTGAAACTGACTTCCAACTTTGCTTGAATGAAACATCACCAACAGATTCAAAATAAGCTGCCTGATCTTGGATGTTTTGTTCGAAGGCCATACGATCTGTTTCAGGAGAAGTTATTAGAGTACTGATGTGAAATAAGAAGAACCTAGAAACATAAAATGAACCACAGGCTGGCTAGCGGATCATTCGACACTGCCTTACATGCATATGCCAAAAAGAGGCATCACAAGAAACAAATATAGATATCTATATGCGAGTGCATAGTAGTTTATAGTAACAAAGAAGAGCTAAAGTTACAAGTACACATCTCAAAAGCACATTTGCAATTAATAATTGATAACTAGGCCAATGAGGCAACAAAGAACCGTGCTAAACTTAAAAAAAGTAATAGAGAAGCAACTCAGTACTGATAAACAAACACAAAATATAATGGAGCTCAATTTCAATATGTGCTGTGATTAGATCCAACTGACAAAGGGATAAGTACATGTCCACTGGCCAGACCGACTCTGGGAACCGACCAAAATAAATAAGTAATCTGGTGAACCTTACAACTTCTCACACTAACCAAACGCGAAAAATGTCAGATTACCAACCAATACAGCGCAATGCATCAAATATCTCTCTATCACCTCAAAAAATGTAACCTGCTGCGGTGCATACTACTCCCTCGAATTGAAGGGATTTAATAATTTTAGTGCTTTGACCTCATAGGCGGATCTCTGTGAGGTGCATACTATTCCACAGAATTTGCTAATCATATAAAGGTTATTTGATCGAGTACCAGATATGTACGGAAACAATCAGCTTATATACTATCACAAGGTCAAGTATCAACAAGAAATCTACACGGGCATAACCAGATATGGGTGAGAGCATGTGATTTTTGCTTAAAAAAGACTAGCTAACTACTAAAAGTAACTTGGTAACAGATTGAAAAAAAAAATTTGGTAAAAGATTTTCAAAGGGAGACGTAGATCTATCAAATGATATCAACATCAGTTTTCTGCTGCTGGCATTAAGCCAAAAAAATCTTTTAGTTACTAGATACTAAATATCTCTAAGCATCATCAATTAATCCACATACTTTCCCTCCTTCTGATAAGTACTATAACAAAATTCCTAGCAGCCATCAGTCAGGTTTTAAAACAAATGAGGCCCAAATGAATCCCACATATTTTCAGATTACACTTGGATAGATATAAGACTTGGCCTTCTATTTCAATTTTGCTTTGATGGTTTTTTTGGTAAAAGTAACTTCCTTGACAGATCATAAAAAACCCCAATGCAATTGCAGACAGACAACGACCAAAACACGTTATGCTTTAAAAGAAATGACATCGGACCAATAGATAGTATTTCGATGGTCTTTGAAAGCTGGCACTATGAGGAACCCGAAGATTATTCTAGATAAGAACTTCACCTCATAAATCTAGATTAGGATTGATCTATTAGACATAAAACATATACCAAATCATCCTTAAAATAATAGGCCCAAACATGTATAACCCATCAATTCATTAAGAAAGCTAAGCAATTAGGTTTGTTAATTTGGTTCAAACATAATAATAAATACAATCATTGTCCATGTTTGACAAGTATTCAGCTACTTTCACAAAATCAAATCTTTTTCCCTCTGTTTCCTCAAAATATTAGCACACATAAGCAAATAAGCAGAAGAGTTCCAATAAAAGTCAATGTAAATTAATAGAAACTAGAGAAGAACAATAACCCTCACAACGCCCAATAATCAATTGATCCAGACAAATCAAGGACAATCACCCACATTTTCAAATCAAAGAACAGAACAAAACCCAATCCCTTCCCCCGAACTCTTTCCAAGAAACCAAACACCCCTTCAAGAATTTTAGTTATCGGCAAACAACCAAATAAAACAGAAATTTCTTCACAACATACCGATATATACGTGAATGAGCTTGATCCTGAAGGATTCGGGGCGGAGCTTGAACGGCGAGTGCGGACGGGCAGATCCGAGAGAGATGAATTCCAGATGAGCGGAAAGGGGAACGGAGATTTTGGTAAAGGAGCTGGGGGGTCCGTATTTATAAAGGGGAAGCAACGAGAAGCGCGTGCTAACTGACTCTCCCCTCGTATTGGTCGACGTTTTGCTGACGGTTTTGACACGTGTCCAGAGAGAGAGAGTTAAAACGTGGCGCGTGTAGCATGTGACCGCTGTTTACTCGTGAGCTGAAATGTGGTTTGTCTTACGCGCGCGCGTGCCTCTTTTTCAATTTATTTCACCTGCAACATTAGCTGTAAACATTAATTTTTTTGAAGGAAACGACAAATGTTACAACCAACGGAAAAAAGTGAACAAATTTTGGTTAAATAAATAATACATTATGTGAGGAGATGAATTTTGACATGAATTTAAAATTGGAGGAAAAATATTAAATTATTTTAGAAAAATAGAGGCCATGGACCATAGGATGGGAATATTAACTTATTTTAGACAAATAGAAGCCATTGATCATGGGATGGGATGGGACCCATAATTGTATTTTAACTAGTGTTACAGTTGACGGGTCAATTTGAGTATCTTTAAAGTAACATTATAGATACGTGTTAACCAATGAAGAAGTGATTTGAATTGCCGTTGAAGTCGCACCATGGGTTCATTTTGGAGCTTTTTTTATTTTTGAGTTATTTTTAAATAAAATTTGGCAATAATCTCAATTTTCTAATTAAAAATAACCATTTAGTATCATTAATGCAACTTTTGGCAAAAGATTGTCGATACTTTAAAAGGAAACTAGACCCTTTGATACAAAACACATGTTAGAAAGGTAGCAATAGTAACAAAGTGCATATAGCAACTTTAAAAGCCTCTAATTGTCCCAAAAAAATTATAGGAACGTTTGGCTCTACACCCTCAGTTTGTCGCAAAAAGGTACGGTGGAGAAGAAATATTAACCTCTTAGCAACAAAACATGATGTCAACAAAGCATCTGAAGTGTTAAGGCAGGCAATTTCAGCTTTTATTAGGAAATTTATTAGTATCAAAAATCGCCACCGACGCTGTTATCCGTCACATCTAAAATTATTATACCACATAACGAAGCAAGATATGAACATAACATTCATTTACGCAACACTTGATTTGACACGTCGTCTTTGTTAAATAATATTCATTCCGTTATTCCTTCATCTACAGTCACACCTCATAATTTGATATCCTTGTATTCCTATTCTTAGTCTCCTGCGCTAGAGATTATTCGTGGAAAACTATGTCAGGTTACATGAGCCGTCAGATAGTCTTAATGCTATCTCACATTCACAGTGAGTCTCATGACCAAAAAAGCACGCTGTTTGTGTTGAATGTTTGGTGGCTCAATGTAGCGTTCCTTGGAGAAGAATGCTCGTGAGGTAGACCAGAAGTAACGCATCACATAAGCTGAAAATTTGACCGTCCAGAAGAACGTGACTGCTTGTTTATCCACCATTTACTCTGGAAGTAGTTTGACCACCCTCAAGCACTCGGAAAAAGCTCATTAACTACGATCCTATGCATTTCCGTTGTAGTAAAAAAATATTAAATATATTTTAGCGATAAAAGTTTGTGACCTTAAATTTTACCGTAAGCGACAAAGCTCTTTCAGTGGCAATGTCTTGTCATTTACTGTTACGGTAGAGAATCCTTGTCATATTAACTGTTAGACATTTGCTGGAATTAGAATCGATAATTGCACTACATTTTTTTCATATGAAACTAATATGTCAGTTTAATGGCTGTACAACGATACTTATATTTTGGACAATAAAAGGCGAGCTTAAATGACAAAAGAATAAATAAAGCTTGAATGTCACCTCTCTTTTCTTTTGAGATGCATTTGCTTACCTTCTTTTTATCTTTCATAGTTGACAACCAAACTTTTTCTTATTTCCTATCTTTGTTTTGCTATAATAGCTTTTCATTTCATAGTTCATGCATGTATTACTGTATAGGCAGGAAAGTGTGGAGTAAGATGTAAAAGCTCTGCCTAATTTTGTTCGCGCCAGTAAAAATACTTGATTTAATCACAAAAAGGATCATTGTCTTCGCAAGACTTTGGTCTCCAAATGTTTAGCAAAATGTTGCTAAAAGTTTGTCATTTTATTAGCAAAGAAGCTGAGGTGACCAAGGGAGGAAAAGAAAAACGACTTTATTGACATCGCGAGGCAATGGTACAGTGTTAGCTACTGAGACACGCCTCCAAAGTCCAAGCCGTAGTGTAATCCTCTATTCTCACAAAATGAATACAAATTTCTGCGACATTTTTTTTTTATTTTTAACTTGCTAGATAATATTGACCACAAGAGAAATGCACATACCAAATTTTGGTTTAAAAAACAGAGGGTAGCTATAATTCATGCCCTCAATGCTGTAAAGTTGTTTAGTTTACCCTAAGGTTCAACCATAACAATTGAAAACTAGACCCGGATAATTCTAGACAAAATTTCAGGCGAAAATTTCTATCAGACTTCTTCTTCTTCTTTTTGGCGCAAAAACATAATGCCAAATTGAACGCCAAACTAAAAGGAAAAGCCATTTGGCCACCACCTTTTCTAGCTCGAACCCCATCGGCCACCACCGCCATGCCAAACACAATAGTACCGAACTAGAATTGCATGTAGTTCTCAATCTCAAGTGATACAGCACTCCTGAAATAAAGTGCATTTATGCCGTTTAGTTGCTCAATTAGTTTGTTTGAATCAGTCATCAGTTCTTATCTAATCAAGTACGAGTAATAAAATTAAAAACCGTCGTTATCACAACTAATACCCAAATAAGTTGTTTCGAAAAATCAACACAATTGCATTTAATTTCCATAAGTCGATAATATCGCCACCGTATGATGGTTTGGGATCTGGAAAAGGTATCTTCCTTGAGAACAGGCATAGGACTTCCATCGCAGCCGCACTAGTAGACATGTCACCTCGGAAGCCGCTTATGCTTCTAGATGGTTCTCCTGGTCAACGTTTGCGATTTGCACGGCAAGCCAGATACAAAAGTGACTGAGATGATACGCATTGTCCCCAATTTTGGTTTGGGAGTCTATTTTCCTTTCTATTATGCTAATTTATGTTCTTGTTTATCGTTAATTTTTTTCATTAAACTTTTAGCAACGAAGAAAAAATTAATCATATAAGAGAGTAAAAATAACATTTCTTTTGTATCTATTTTCATTGCATTTGTAAAGTAACTGCATCATTTTAAAACACTTTGGTGATAAATCGGTATGAAGAACGACTGAACAATTTTTCACAAAGATAATTTCAAGGAGTCGCCAATTGGCAAAAAGACTTAAGATCTCGAGAATAATGTCGCTTGGCCACAAGAAAATTCTCTTTGCAAAACAGGTGCTTCATTTATTTATATATTTTTTGCTGGGAGCAATTTCTCTCAATGTTTTCATTCAATCCTTAAACTTGGCCTTTTTTTTTACTTCACTTTTAACCCCGTTCTTAACGTATTCGACGTTGCAAGTTACTTTCCTTCTTTCAATTTCAAATGGCAAAACTTACTTGGTTGTGTGGGTGGGTGTTTTTTTTTTTTTGGGGGGGGGGGGGGGGGGGGGGTTACAGATGTCAATGTAAGCTTGTCTGATTCATGCCACCAAATTTCGTCCGTTAGGTACTGTACACTTCGCGGCCACTCAGACGTCACTTTTGAAGATATAAAATTATACATATAGTACATTTTCTAATTAATATAAATCTCAATTGAATGAGAGTTCTGATTTTCGCATTGTTTATTGTTATAAATGCTTTTATTCTCTTCTAATTAGTTCTGAAGTTCTCTCTTTTCCTTCTGTCCATCAGTTAGTCAATCGATGGATGTATATTATGTAACAATCTACATTGTTAACGAAAAAAATACAAAAATAATATTCTCCCTTTCAAAAAATTGATCGTATTTTATTTTTGGGACTATTCTAAAAAAAATTTGATCACTTTCTAAATTAAAGAATATATTTTTTAAGTGTTTCTCCATGTTTACCGTTTTTATACTTATTTTATTCTATCTTTTTTTTACACATTTAATCCTTCACAATTCATTTTCTGTCTTCTAATTCACTTTTTTCATCTCTTTTCTCTTTTACAGTAGAATAAAAAATTAATAAAATATGACTTATGACTTGTATTCTAAATAAAAGTACAAGTTAAACACGATCAACATATGAGAAAGGAGAAATAAAAAAAAAAAATTCGGTCGCTCCACTTGTTATGGTGGCGAAGATCATATCTAGAATGTCAACCGACAAATAAACTTAGACCAACGTTTGATGTCTGAGTGAGGTTGACAAGTCGGAAAGAGGATAAGGTGGCCACGTATATGTAACATCTGGATTTCCGCCTCAGGTAGCGCCACCCTATCCGAATTAAAGGGAACATTTTGCCAGCTTTTATCTCTTCTTAACATTCACATCACTGCTTCAATCGTTGAATTGTGAAGTTGCTAAATCCTATCCACTTCATCATGTGCTCAGTTCAACGTGTCAAGTGTCCCATTTCCATTAACTGCAACCGTGTACGGTGATAACTCTTCATGTCTTACCGGTAAGGAAGACCAGAAAACTTTAGATAGTTTTTTAAATCACTTCCAAATTTAATTTAATTTTTTATTTTTAAAAAAGTTAAAATTAAAATTTATTTATTTTTATTTTTATTTTCTACAAAAACAAATTAGTATTTGATTACTCCGTTTTTATTTTGAGTTTAAAATAAAAACAGCCATATTTTAAAAATTTATATAAAAATCAAAACGGGAAACTCAAAATTTCAAAATGGGAGTCTTAAAAAATAGCCTTGTTTTAAAAATTGATTTTCAAAACTGTGGAAAAAAAAAACGAAAATTGTGTGTCAAATGTGATTTTTTTCTTCAGTTTACAAAACTGGAGAAAAAGCTGAAAAAGAAAACGTTTTCAAACAGAGCCTTAAATTGCAGCTTTTCGATTCACACACCAACCTGCGTAGAGGTAGTCATAAGTGAAAATTTCAGCATTAAAACCGTTTATTTTTTTCTTAAACACTTCCGGGACAGAAAAAGGCCTCTCTAGAAAAATTTCTCTACATTTTCTCTAAAAAGTCTTCCACATAAAATCCATCGTGGCCGCCTTACCGCACGTCGGCGCGAGTGGGGCGGCGGCCGAAATCCGGCCTAAATATAGATATACTCTTCGTCTCTATTTTTGGTGTGGTTACGCTGTGGAAGGGCGACCATAGTGACCAGTGGCAGATCGAGGGTGGGCGACGGTGAAAACGACGGTACGATGGCCAACGTCATCTCCCCAACCACGATCGGGGATGGTGATGTGGTTATCTGCTCCGATTTTTTCAATTCAGATCTATGTGATTTTTGGAATTTTTTTTTCTTCTTGATCCTCTGGATCTGATGAGCTTAAATCGTAGTTTTTGTCTTGGGTTGATTAGTTTTATTTGCTTTATTGAAGAGGCGTCATTGCTAGGGCTGAATCTTTCATCGCCGGCAATGGCCGGAATTCCACTGGCAGTGACCGGTATTTTTGGCCGACAGCAGTAAGGGTTTAAAAACTGGTTGTGGGGTTATCCATTGTGGTTACTGGGTAGTGTGTCTAGGGTTATGGAGTGGTGTCCTTGGGGGTGTGGGGGATAGGGCCTCGGGGGCTTGGGGGTTTGGGCGTGTGTGTGCGTTTGGGGGGTGGGGTGGGGGGGTAATCTGCTATAGGGGGTTTTTTTTTGGGGGGAGGGGGCAGAAGATGGTTGTAGTTCGGCTTACCCTAGTTTATTGTTGGTTGCTGCCCGACTTTACAGTGATCGTGTTAAAATGCTGGTGGAATATTGTGAACCATGCAGGGCTAGATGCCTCTTGTTTTCCGCTGTGATTCCTTCGATTGTATATGTTTCCTTCGATTATCCATCCGGTTTCTGTTGACTTTCTTGGTGTAATTTTGCGTTTCTTGTTTTACATTGTTTTGTCTTTATTTTTAATAGGTGTTGTCTGTAACCTTTAGACTTTCGCATGTTACTTAAAGTTAGACTAAAGTGTAAGATATGCTCTATTTTAGTTTAATTGTAATTTTTATCGGGTTCATAGGTTAATTGTTAATTTCTGACCTTTGTGGTCTTGTATACAATGATTCACGGGAATGTCGTGACCTATACATGCCGTTGAACGACTTTGTAACATTTAATTTTTAATGCTATTCTCTTACTACCAAAAAAAAATTATACAACATTTTCGTTCTACTCTTTATATGAAGTTATGTTGTGGAGAGTGCAATAATTTGTACTTTTTTTTTGTCAATATACTCTATTTGATAAGATTTTTGTCAAAAATTAAACAAACTTGCTTCATATGTTGAATGCACTTTGTCTAACCCGTGAAGTGTAAATTTGTGAGGGCCTTAACTTCCAATGGCTCCATTCAGGTTGTCACCTTGAATTTTCTTAGCGTATGGGAAAAAGTGGTCTTGTTTAACCAACAAAAAATGCGTTTTCAAAAGGAAGCTTCGGAGACATTAGAGAGCAAAGCAAAAAAACAATGCTAAGAACCAAGAACGTTGGTCACTTCTTTTTTGATAAAATGAGAGAATAACATTGATAAAGACGCTGATTAAGCGGTTTACAGACAAGTAGTTCCCATGACATATTATGGTCAAATAAAATGGAGTACATAAAATTAGAACACAACACCATCAAAAAGGGACAAAAGGTGTTGTTTAGTGCAGGTGACATAGATCATGTTGCAACAAAGAGCCGTGTAGCCAGTCTTGATGTACGTCAATCCTAGATTGACATGCAAAAGTTGCTAAAGATCTGGCCTCCTTGAGATCTATTAGTGGCGCCCTGTTCATACTGTAATAGTGAAAATCTGTTACAATATAGCAAAAGTCGTACCATAGGGTGCTCACCGTAGATCTAATGTCTTCAGCATCCGAAATTTGTGAAATGAGGAATGTAGAGTCAGTGAAAACGTTGAGATGCATTAATTTGTGTGACTGAACCCACTTTGTAGTAAGTAGGAATCCTTTTGCAAGAGCAGCATGCCTGTCAGAGGCCCTTGTAGAAATAGCAGCCGAACCACATTTTATATTTATTTTTATTGATACAAGAGATACCTATACATGTTTTCATACTAGACCAATTGTTCTCATGCAACTACATGCCGATTAGAGGCCCTTGTAGAAATAGCAGCCGAACCACATTTTATATTTATTTTTATTGATACAAGAGATACCTATACATGTTTTCATACTAGACCAATTGTAAGAGATTGACATGAACAGACAAATAGGGCCAAAGGAGGTATTTGTGCAATTGTGAATATTATTCGCTACTAAAAAAGGAAGGCTGGTTTGGTCATTCAAGGTGAATTTGTACCGATGGGAGTTGATATGTGATTTCATAGGGAATGAGAGGAGTAAGCAGGAAAGGTTAGAAATTTCTCTAAGGGTTTGTAACGGGTGAAAGGTGCTGTGTCTAAAAAAACAATTTGGTTCCTATTCAACCATATACATCAGATCGTAACTGCTATATTAACAAAGCCAAAAGTATTTGAGTGTGATATTTTGATATTTTTGACCCAAGCAATGAGGCATTCACGGGAGGAGAAATCAATCAAGGCGGTTTTAATGCACATTGGTCCTCCAAACCAAATGCGTCTGATGCAAGGGCATCGAAGGAAGAGATGAGTTAAAGTTTCAAGTTCGAGAGATCAGAGCCGAGGGAACATAGAGGGTTAATAAAATATTTAGCTGGCAAAGTTTTTCTTGAGTGGGTAACGGGTCCCAAAAAATTTGCCAAGAACAGATGTAAAATTTTTGGAGGTAAGGGGAGAGACCATAGTTTGGTCCAAAAGGCTTTTCCATAGGAAGAAGGAGAGTGTAATGGTTGGTCTCCACCCCGTTCCGCAGATTGTTTATTGTAAATAATTTTGTATGCTGAGGCCACCGAGTAGTTTCCAGAACTTGTAGCTTTCCGAACCTGTTGGTCACTTCAAATGTTGGTCAAGTGAATCGGAATGAGGCATCGAGTTTCTTCACAAATCCAGTATGGAAGCGAAATATAACACGATTGAGAGGTTGCACACGAGTCCTGTCATTCTAACTCTATGCCCAACGAAAAGCACCTTCTGTATTTCAGGCTGTTACTGGGCAATCAAACGGCCCATGACTTCATGCTTCAGGTCTTATCCTTTTATTGTTAGTTTTCATGCTAGCCGAACAAGATCCTTTGCTATGAACTCAACAAAGAAAAGCCTAAACTTCAACTCCGTACATTAACTCCGATCGCCAGTCAGTCCATTTTTGGGTTTATGTTTTCATTGCCCCACGAATGATGATCAAAATTTTAGTCTATATTTTGTCTTCAATTCACACTTTGGAACCTTTTTGCTGCCTTTTGCCTGTTTGCATTTACTAGCTCCCCACTGGCACTCATCACACCAACAACTGGCACCATCACAGCACGTACATAGGTTTCAGCTTTGCCGCTGCAACCCTGTTATCCACACCTTGCACAAAAAAGCATAAGACTTCTGGAAGGCACAAAATCTGCCTTGGGTGCACGAAATTTGTGGATGCCTCTTCTTACGCAAGTGCACTAAGACTTTGGACACCATCACCATACATTCATTCCCCCCCTCCCCCTCTCTCCATCTCTCTCCCGGAAAACACCTCTCTCTTTGTTGGACTCCTTAGACACATCCATCATCACTATTGTCACCCCAAATCTTCACATACATAGAGCCAGCAATTTATCTGCACATAACATCACCCTCAACCATCGGCCCATCGCCCTTGCCATGATTCTCCGAAGACGAGGCACCTCAACTTCCCTTAGCGAATGGGAACTAAAATCCAGAAGAAACTGTAATCTGAAGCATCTGCGACGTACATTGACGATGAGACAAGCATGATGAAAGATGGGAATTTGACTGAGGCTCATCTTCACTATGGCATCAAACAATTCTCACATCCCAGTAAGCCCTAGAAAGAGCTCATTTATTATTCTGATGGGAAAGAGCTCATCTACGCTATGTATAAATTCGGGCATCTTCTTTATGTGCCAAGCAACTTTCCAGCAGAACCTTAAAAAACAATATGGTTCACTGTTACTATCAATGAACCATCTCAGAAAGGGAAAAAGAAATATAGCACCAAGGAACAAAGAAATGCCCCGACATTATCCCTTTGTAGCCTTCAAAAGACATCCTCATCTTTCATAATCACAAATTCACAACAACAGACTTTAATGATCAAGTTCTAAAGGAGCTGCGGAAATGCTTATCCCTGCAAAATGCTTTACAAGGAATCTATTGCTTGTAAAGTGGGGGAAAAAAAATAAGGGCATGAAAACGATTCAAGGCCACCGAGAAGCCAAACATATCTGAGTTGGCAATAGTCAAATGTAACTAACCACCACCAGCCACCAACCGTTGAAAAAGAGATGGGGTGGTGGGAGATGTTATAGGCCTAGTGGTAGAGAATGAAAAATATTTCTAGAAACTGAATCATAAAGATAGAAACCGAAGTCTCAACTCTTAATATGTAGTCATAGATAAGGAAATCATGTAAATTAAACCTATCTAGACATACAAGAAATTTTCTATTCACTAAATTTAGCTGAAACCAAATAGAAATAAGAGCAACATCCAACTATACAGGAGCATATCGGTTTATTGAGGCAGCATAATATCCAAACTTGTGACATCATAAGCTAAAGAGAGGAGAAATACGTAACAGCTTAACTCCCATGAAACTAATATACTTACCACCTTTACAAGAACTTTTCTATGCTGGTGGTCAACGTTGATTTGGGAACTGCACCAATAACTGCATCTTTCTTCTCTCCACCTTTGAAAATTATAACCGTTGGAATGCTTCTTATTCCATATCGGGTCGCAATTGAAGGGCTCTCATCAGTATTCACCTTGTAGCACTTGAGCTTACCCATGTACTGCTTTGCCAGTTCATCAATAACAGGGTGGATCATGCGGCATGGCCCGCACCATGGAGCCCAAAATTCAACTAGAACGGCACAGTCAGACTCCAGAACAAGTGGTTGCCAGTTTGCATCAGTAACAGGAGCCACTGTAAAGAGGAAAAACAGAAGCAAAACTTAAATTTCCCTTTGACAAATGCACCCCACCAAAATGCAACTGGAAATGTTGACGGAAATAAACGCCAAGAGGGTAAGTTACAAGGTTCTCCTCTAAGCATTGTAAGGAAAAAGGGATTTGTATATAAAATAACAAAAACCACCACAGCAAGAATTGCCAGGCAGTGACCATTAGCAGGCCAGGATTTCAGTTTACAACTCCTTTCTATTAGTCTGCATACAGTATAAGGGTTGTCTATATACGCGCGTGCCTCTGTGTGTGTGTGTGTGTGTGTGTGTGTGTGAGAGAGAGAGAGAGAGAGAGAGAGAAAAAGAGGAAAAATAAAAGCTTTGCTGCTGCTAATAGTCGCAGCTTGCGACTTTGACAATGACTATACTTGTACATCTATCAGCCACCAGCAGAAGCGACACATAACTCTCTGAGAAAAAAAGAAACCTTTAATGGATAAGAACAAGGAGAAAGAGGTGGAACCTAAAACTACACAGTAAAAGAGAAACAAAGAGAAATGTATAGAAAGTATAGTTCCCCCATGATCAATGACCAAGGAGAAATACATTGGTACACATGCGTGCACTTACGTCCTAAACTTGAGCAGCGACGTAAGAAGCTAGCACAAATAATAGTGCAGGGTGTTGCATCAAAGATCAAAATTTAGGGGAATAATGATTAGATGGGTCAAACAACAAAGATTAAATGTGTTTTTGCCATGAAGCGAGAAAATCATGCATCGGAGTAAAGCATGGTCAAACATTGGGCAAAGTACATTACCATAGTCCTCGATCCTCACATGATCTACCTCTTCACAAGTTATATGTCACTTTTATAGTTTCTGGATGTCAAACCTTTAGAATGGAGTAACAAAAGAAGACCCAAACCAGCTCCAAAGTGCCAAGAGCGAAACATGGGTGAATTGTTTTTCATCTCAATATGTTTGTAACAGCTATTACGTGAAACATAGGTAAATAGATGTCTTAATACATTGGGGATTTTCTGGTGCAACAGATGCAAGCAATCAAGTCTAACAAGTAAGTAAGTTGATAAGAAGTAACAAGTCCGCCTAATTATCCCCTCAATTCGTCATCGTGTAACATACTGCTCCTCAAAGTCGGACTGCTAAGTCTCATCATCCTCTAATAAACTCGCTTTACAAAAAACATTTCCACGTACATAACCTATGTCGCTCGAGTCTTTGAATATGTCGGTATTAGCTAATTTTGCAGAATCACTTAAACCATCACCACAATATCAGAGTAATTACTTCAGCAAATAACAAGTCGTGAAAGAATTCACCATTTAAACCAAAAGTGAGTGACACAAATTTACGATTCTGACCTTGGACGGCGGTTTCCTGGGCCTCGCACACGATTCGTCCACCACGGCGGGCTAATCTCGAGCCCGAGCTAGCCGATCCAGAAGAACGAGTTGATTGGGCCTTAAGTCCTCGGAACTCCGAGAATTTAGGGGAATTAAAGGGACGGGAGAGCGAAGAGACCGATGAACTGGCGATCGGAGCCAACGACGCCGTCGGAAAGGAGGAGACGCGGGGTACAGCGAGGGTTTCGAGCACACGGGCCATTAAAGCTGTACAAAAAGGTGGGTTTTGATCTGTGCACAGAAGAGTCTGTGAGAGGAAACTGTGGGTGGCTGGAGTTTGTTAACAAGATAGACAGATTGGGTTGGATTGAATGAGAGCGAGTGTGAGTGTGGAGTGCGAGTGTGATTGTCTAAATTGAAAGATATTGAGTGGTCAAACAGTAAACCGAGATGTAAAAAAAAAAACTAGAGCAAGTACCTAGAAGGTGTTAGAAATTAATTTTAGGGCTAATTATATTTATGTTCCTGAGATTATGAGGTAATTACAGTCGAGGACACTAAATTTTAAAATGTAACATTTCATGACCAAAAGTGTTTCAAATGTATCACCCGTGTCCATCCATTAGGGTTCTGTCCAAAAAGTGTACTTTTTTTATGATGTCAGCAATACGTATTTTTAAAATGACAAAATTACCATTGTATTGTATATACTGAGTAATTTGTATTGTATCTACTGAGTATTTTGAACAAAAAAATGTTATTTAATAATTAGAATAATTATTTTGTCTTCCCCAGCTAATCGTCAGCAGCCCCCCCCCTCACCCCACGCCGGCAGCCCCCTCCTCTCGCCTCACGCCGGCGGCCCCCTCTCATGCCCCACGCCATGGCAGCCCCACTACCGACCGCACAAGCGGTCGCCGGCGACTAACTCCGTTCCCCGCGCCTTCACCGAAATGCCCCTTCATCGTGCCTCTGCGAGCATCGCATCGATGCCACCGTGCCGCTACCACTGCAACCGTCCGATCAATGTTGCCGGCCCGGCGAGTCGAGGGCGACTCGATGAGTTGGAGTCGAGTCTTGGTGATGTCGATTAGGAAGGTGGTGGTTTCCGCCACCATGGCGGATAGCGAGGCCACTGCGACGGCTACCTTCTTCGCGGGAGGCTTCGGAGCATTGTCACGGCCTTCCATGGAAATAAATGTTTTCTTCGTCGGAACCGGGAGGCCGGTGCTCTGTCTCACTCTTCTGGCCAATGCATAGTCGCCGGGGAAGGGGAGGCAGGCGAGGTGCGACGCCGGGGAAGGGGAGGAAGACGGGAGGGTGGGTGACGGGGAATGGGGTGCAGATGGGTTGGGCGGGGGTTAGGGGGTGGGGCGTGGGGGGGTTAAGAGTAAAAGTAAAGTCTTTCTTTTCTTTTTTTAATGAAGTAATGGCATTAGAAAAAAAAATAAGGTTCCAACTCAGGGACAATACAGTCTTTTCATCAAAACCGTTAGGAATTTTAGGGTTCCGTTTGGTCAATTGACACAAGTGTAATTTGTCCAAACTATTGCCATTGGCTGTAATTACCCCTAAACCTCAGGGATATAGGTGTAATTAGTCCTTAATTTTATAATGATCAAATTTGTTTAACTTCGTATTAAACAAGTTTTGAAGTGTTTGACGAAGAAAGGTAAATCGATTAAATCTGCTTCAATGTGTTCCAAATTGATTAAATTTAGAATCCTAATCTTCTTGGATTTTGATTTAATAAGTTTGGTTTGGCCAAGAGAATTATCCGAATATCCATACATTTAAACATATGTAAAGTGCCCCATTTAAATCTGAATATATTATGTGATAATTTTATCACACTGAATCAATTTTCTTCCGTTTTTAACCAAGCACCTTAAACAATTTTTAGTCTATTATGTTTGAAATAAATTAAAGTTAATTTTAAAAACTATATTCAATTTAATCAAAAAAAAAAATTTAAAATCAATCTTAAACGGCATTTAAGAGTTGAAGCCTTGTCCACTTTAAAAATTTTAGTAACCCAAAATATCATCTCATGGTTTGGATCCCTGTGCATTTTCGGGCTCGTGGAGGGCACTATTACTGGCCCACGATCTTGGATTTTCCTCCAATTATTAACAATAGGGTATAGGGTACAAGGTAAAAGTGAAAAAAAGTTCAGGAATTCCATTGTCAATGGTTGAAGGCAAGAGTAATGCTAGGCAGTATGGTATATCTCTTGGGATACAAATCATAGA